>JAVXUO010002229.1:0-73397 GCA_033065855.1 Escallonia rubra | reverse complement strand
ATTTTTAAAAGATCTGTATCAGGTAAAAATTTCAGATTTTTCCAAAGACTGGAAAGGGGTTAATCTGATACGCGCAACCTTGTAACTTCGCAGTGTAATTTAAAATATCAAGCTAGCGCGATTTCGCGCGAAAATTTTTTGAGAACCCTAGGATGTTGGAAAGTTCCATTCCCCAGGAATTCGGGCCATTCCGAAGCCGGTAGCAATTTTTTGCCGAACGGGCTTTTAAGCGCTCGATCCGTACACCGGTTCGAGATTTTTTGACGAAAAATCCCTAAAATGCTTTTTAGATCAAGGATGAACTCAGCAACCTTAGAATAGCTTCTTAAAGCACTTTTGAGATTTTTCCCGATGCCAGGGGGCATTTTGGTAATTCGCCGCCCGAGAGGGGTATTTTCGTAATTTTACGCTGTCAACTTTTTCGAACGTCTTTTCAGTCCGTAAATGTAAGCAAACCCTAGCGAAGATGGGAAGTTCCATTCCCCACGAATTCGGGGCATTCCGAAGCCGGTAGCAATTTTTTGCCTATGAAACTTTTAAGCGCTCGATCCGGACACCGGTTCGGGAATTTTTGACGAAAATTCCCGAAAAATGCTTTCTAGATCAAGGATGAACTTAGCAACCTTAGAATAGCGTCTTAAAGCACTTTTGAGATTTTTCCTGATGCCAGGGGGCATTTTGGTAATTCGTCGCCCGAGAGGGGTATTTTCGTAATTTTACGCTGTCAATTTTTTTGAACGTCTTTTCAGTCCGTAAATGTAAGCAAACCCTAGCGAAGATGGGAAGTTCCATTCCCCACGAATTCGGGGCATTCCGAAGCCGGTAGCAATTTTTTGCCGAACGGGCTTTTAAGCGCTCGATCCGGACACCGGTTCGGGATTTTTTGACGAAAAATCCCTAAAATGCTTTCTAGATCAAGGATGAACTCAGCAACCTTAAAATAGCATCTTAAAGTACTTTTGAGATTTTTCCCGATGCCAGGGGGCATTTTGGTAATTCGCCGTCCGAGAGGGGTATTTTCGTAATTTTACGCTGTCAACTTTTTCGAACACCTTTTCAGTCCGTAAATGTAAGCAAACCACCTGAAAGGCTGATTTGAAGCCGATTCGCGGGGCATTGGGGTCGCTAAAGGTGAAAACTTAATTAGACAGTTTTTCACGAATTTATAAAAAAAAGCTAGAGCTCGATTTTGAGAAAGTGAAAAAAAGAGACCCTAGTTATTTTTAAAAGATCTGTATCAGGTAAAAATTTCAGATTTTTCCAAAGACTGGAAAGGGGTTAACTGATACGCGCAACCTTGTAACTTTGCAGTGCAATTTAAAATATCAAGCTAGCGCGATTGCGCGCGAAATTTTTTTGAGAACCCTAGGATGTTGGAAAGTTCCATTCCCCAGGAATTCGGGCCATTCCGAAACGGGTAGCAATTTTTTGCCGAACGGGCTTTTAAGCGCTCGATCCGGACACCGGTTCGGGATTTTTTGACGAAAAATCCCTAAAATGCTTTTTAGATCAAGGATGAACTCAGCAACCTTAGAAAAGCATTTTAAAGCACTTTTGAGATTTTTCCCGATGCCAGGGGCATTTTGGTAATTCGCCGCCCGAGAGGGGTATTCTCGTAATTTTATCCCGTCAACTTTTTCGAACGACTTTTCAGTCCGTAAATGTAAGCACACCCTAGCGAAAGGCGGCTAGGGTTATTAAGCGTTCGGAGTGGTGGGAAGTGAGGAATGGTTTTCATACATTAAAATAATGATTTAATGACTATTGCTATTGCGTTGGTAAGCTAGGTTAACGATTCAGTTACAGTTTTGGAATGTAAATATTATGGACGCTAAGTTAGTTTACGATTATATTTTGTTCTTACAGATATGGATTTCAACCCTGGACCTCATGATACATCAATCCTATACGATGACGATGACCACGTCGCGAGGCACGTATTTGACGGTGTCGATAGGGGTGTTTTGGAAACATTTCAAAGCACAAGTCACCTCGACGAGTGGGTACTGAACGAGGAACAAATAGAACTACTACACAATCAAAATTTGACGTTGTTCACCGATTGCGGGATTTGGTCTCGGCACGACGATTACCTTATATCCGCTCTAGTTGAACGATGGAGGGGCGAGACGAACTCATTTCACTTACGGTTTGGTGAAATGACTATTACATTAGAGGACGTGGGATTTATACTTGGAATCCCATGTCACGGTAGACCCATTACTTCGAGTAAAACGTCTGCATCCATAGCGAAGATGGCTAGGCAGTATTTTCCGGGAATTCCGAGGGAAGCTCTTACAACCAACGGCATAAAACTTAAATGGCTGAGAGAGCAGTACGGCGAGCTACCGGATGAATACACTCCTCATGATTTTTCGGTGTATACGAAGGCATTCCTTTTGTATATTATTGGATCTATATTACTTCCGACGCAAAAAAAAAAAAAGGTGCATCCGAAGTATTTGGTGTTCTTGGAGGATCTTGAGGAGGTATACTCGTATTCGTGGGGTTCAGCTGTCCTTGCGCACCTATATCGAGCATTGCACAAAGCTACGAGAAAGGGTGCCAAGTCCATTGCCGCCTGCATCACTCTGTTACAGGTTTGAGCATTTATATTCTTCGTTGACGTGTCAATATATTCGTGATTAATAACTAATTCCATATTATGTTTGCATTCACAGGTTTGGTCTTACGAGAGGCTACCCACGGGTCGTCCACAGCCCGTAGCTGATTCCGATGAGACGTGGCCTAGGGTGTGGGCCTGGGGGCCTAGGCCCAAACGGAGTAGACGGGTAGACCCTCACCACAATCTAATGTTCTATCGGGGGGAACTAGATATGATGGATGCATCCCAGGTGACGTGGCAGCCATATGGCAAGGTGATGCATCGGTTGGATGAGTGGTGTTGGCAACTTCCGGTGTCGTACGTGCTGGCAGGTTTGGTTCGGGTGCCGCTCATTCACTTCGAAGAATGTGAGTTTCAGATGCCCGATCGAGCTATGAAGCAAGCTGGCTGTCCACAAGGGATACCAAAACCCGCTGTAGACATGCGGCCATACAGGGGTGGTCGAGGGCCGAACTTCGAGGTGGCTAATGCCTTGATTTTGTTGGGTGACGAGGTGCAACAGTGGAATACCTGGCAGGAAACGTATGATAGCCTTGTATCGCTGAAGCACGACGGCATTAGTACTGAGGAATACTTACAGTGGTTTCTCAGGGTGACGCGCACGAGGGTGAATCGCCCTTCCGAAGTGAGGAAGACATCGTACGCGCCACGTGAGGTCTATGACCAGTTCTGGGCATTGAGCATTGTAAGTCAACTCTAGTGTCGTTTCAATATTTATTTGTGCACCTTCTCGACCATGCCTGAAATGATGACGGTGATTTTTCTATGCATGTTTTTAGGTTGACAAGGGCACTGAGATGTTCAAGCAGCTCGAGCGGTTTGACTGGTATGTTGCGCATGCGCCTGACAGTTTCAAGAGCTCCGTTGAGTCGTACAAGACTGATCTTCACAACTTTGGTGTTGCGTACCGGGGTTACCAAGGGGAACCGTCTAGTCGCTTGCCTCCTGACCCGTTCGGCTCTCAGCCCCAGAGTCAGGGCCTGGGGGAGCCGTCTAGTCCCTTGCCTCCGGACGCGTACGACGATGTGCCCCAGAGTGTGGTGTGGGAGCCGTCTAGTCTCTTGCCTCCTGACACCTACGACTTTGTGCCCCAGAGTGAGTTCTGGGAGCTGTCTAGTCGCTTGCCTCCTGACGTGTCTTTGCCCCAGAGAGAATTCTGGGAGCCGTCTAGTCGCTTGCCTCCTGACACGTACGACTCTCAGCGCCAGAGTCAGGTGACCCAAGTAGGAATCCAGGCCTCGCGCCCAAGCAACCGGTCGGATAAAGGACAAGCGACAAAGCCATTGAGGCGATGGAAGCGGGATTGGATCGACCGACACTACTTCGGGTCTGAGCCTGTCGATTCAACAGACTTTCCTCTTGGAACATTGCTAGGTCACACGGATGTGAGAATGTTGGCACCGGAGACAGATATTTCAAATTTTGTCATGAACGCTTATATAGATTTGCTCCGGATTAGAGAGCTACGTTATAACCAGTGCGAAGATTTGAAGCTTAACATGTATCCCACTTATCTTGTCCCATTAATGGTGACCAGCATGAGGGAGTTCACAGAATCGAGGAGGCGAGGGGCAGGCATGGGTAAGTGGAAACCAGCTGGAAACTTGTTAGCCCTGTTGACCGCAGACAATCAATGTCACGCTGCTCATGCGAACCTTGTCATGATACCTTGCCATCATGAACACCACTGGTTCCTATTAGTTCTCTATCCAGCAAACAGAGCGGTCAACATATACGATAGCCTACGGGAGGACTCTCCCTTTCGGTCGTTGGCACAGATATACAGCGACTACATCCCTGCAGTGGTTAGTTTTTATCGGTTGACCTTGGCTCATAGTATATTCTTATTGTAACATATATTGATGACCTTTTTTTATTGTTGGATGCAGACTACTATCTTCTCGTTAGCGTGCCGAGATTATTCGGGGGAATCCATCACCAGGAATTCGACGGTAGAGCCTTGGACCGTCGAGATGATACAGGACCGACCAAAGAAATATAACAGTCATGATTGCGGGATTTACGTCCTCAAGTACATGGACTACATTGCTCGCTCGGAGGTGCTCAGATATACGTCGTGGACAAGGAAGGCTGCCTTGACGTTTAGGTATAGGATAACCTGGGAGCTGAAAAAAAATGAAGCTAGATGGCTTCATTACCATTATCCTAATTAGCGTGACTATGGTGCAATGAGCAAAGAACCCCTGAAAAAAATGTACATAATTTTTTTATTGTTGCTATGAATTTGGCGATACAGTGTGCACGAATATTAATACATTATAGGATTTTCAAAAAAATTATTTGTCTCGATTTTCGCCGAAATTCATATATATGGCCTATTAGCGTGCCTGAGGTGCAATGAGCAAAAAAGAAATGACAAAAAAAATTACGAGATTTTTCGGAAGCTATGAATTGGGCCCTAAAGTGTGCCCGAATAGGCCTTCCATAGGAAAACCCAAAAAATAACGTGTCTCGTATCTTGCCGAAATTCTTACGAATGGGCTAACTAGCGTGCCTGAGGTGCAATGAGCAAAAAAGAAATGACAAAAAAAATTACGAGATTTTTCGGAAGCTATGAATTGGGCCCTAAAGTGTGCCCGAATAGGCCTTCCATAGGAAAACCCAAAAAATAACGTGTCTCGTATCTTGCCGAAATTCTTACGAATGGGCTAACTAGCGTGCCTGAGGTGCAATGAGCAAAAAAGAAATGACAAAAAAAATTACGAGATTTTTCGGAAGCTATGAATTGGGCCCTAAAGTGTGCCCGAATAGGCCTTCCATAGGAAAACCCAAAAAATAACGTGTCTCGTATCTTGCCGAAATTCTTACGAATGGGCTAACTAGCGTGCCTGAGGTGCAATGAGCAAAAAAGAAATGACAAAAAAAATTACGAGATTTTTCGGAAGCTATGAATTGGGCCCTAAATTGTGCCCGAATAGGCCTTCCATAGGAAAACCCAAAAAATAACGTGTCTCGTATCTTGCCGAAATTCTTACGAATGGGCTAACTAGCGTGCCTGAGGTGCAATGAGCAAAAAAGAAATGACAAAAAAAATTACGAGATTTTTCGGAAGCTATGAATTGGGCCCTAAAGTGTGCCCGAATAGGCCTTCCATAGGAAAACCCAAAAAATAACGTGTCTCGTATCTTGCCGAAATTCTTACGAATTGGCTAACTAGCGTGCCTGAGGTGCAATGAGCAAAAAAGAAATGACAAAAAAAATTACGAGATTTTTCGGAAGCTATGAATTGGGCCCTAAATTGTGCCCGAATAGGCCTTCCATAGGAAAACCAAAAAAATAACGTGTCTCGTATCTTGCCGAAATTCTTACGAATGGGCTAACTAGCGTGCCTGAGGTGCAATGAGCAAAAAAGAAATGACAAAAAAAATTACGAGATTTTTCGGAAGCTATGAATTGGGCCCTAAAGTGTGCCCGAATAGGCCTTCCATAGGAAAACCTAAAAAATAACGTGTCTCGTATCTTGCCGAAATTCTTACGAATGGGCTAACTAGCGTGCCTGAGGTGCAATGAACAAAAAAAAAGTGACAAAAAAAATTACGAGATTTTTCGGAAGCTATGAATTTGGCCCTGAAGTGTGCCCGAATAGGCCTTCCATAGGAAAACCCAAAAAATAACGTGTCTCGTATCTTGCCGAAATTCTTACGAATGGGCTAACTAGCGTGCCTGAGGTGCAATGAGCAAAAAATAAATGACAAAAAAAATTACGAGATTTTTCGGAAGCTATGAATTGGGTCATAAAGTGTGCCCGAATAGGCCTTCCATAGGAAAACCCAAAAAATAACGTGTCTCGTATCTTGCCGAAATTCTTACGACAAGAATTTCGAGCGTGCCTGAGGTGCAATGAACAAAAAAATTTACAAGATTGTTCGGAAGTATTGACGGCGCGAATAGTCCCTTCCAAAAATATCAATAATCCACAAACCAAATCGCAAATTAAAGATTCAACAAACCAAATCACAAATTTATGCTCATTATAAAAGTTATTCGTTATACAACTGAAACATTAACCCCAAAACTCTTCATCATCATCGTCCTCCTCGACCATACTGCCAGGTTCGAGACCTAACACTTTATAATGGTTTCTCTTGTCATGATCAGTCATCTTATTACACAACACACACTTTCGCAATTTTTTTTGAGCCGTTGGTTTTTCAATCGGATTCTTCATGCGTATTTCTCGTTTTCGCCCTTTTGTTTGTGCAATAATTGGATCAAAAATGTCGTCCTCCTCACCTTGCATGCTAGTGCCGTCAATGACTGGCTGTTTGGCTCGATTGAATCTACCGGCTGGAGTCGTCCGAGTAGTCAGAGTGTCCCGTCTTTCTGGATCAGCCATCCTAAACTCCACATGCTTAGCCTTATCCCTTGCGGCTGCTTCAACTTGATACTTGTACCCATCAAATGTTGACGCTGCATCCAATGATAAACCGTGCATGATGTTACAAAGGTGATTATATCGCAGCGGCTCAGATTGCTCGAAATCAACTGAAACATTGGGCACGTAAGGAATGTGACCGTGGACTCTATTGGCTTCCTTCGTCCACCGTTCCAAGATATACTGTGGAGGGATTTCACGAGCATTCTTGGAGCTCAAAACCCTCAACACGTGTCGACAAAGTATACCTTTATGCTCAAACAATTAACAGTTGCAATTTACCAACCCGGTGTCCATACATTTAGCCACGGTAAAATGTCTTCTGTTCCTCGGAGCCGACGAAGAGCACGGATTCGGGAAATTCGTCACATTTGTCAAAGCATAAACCTTGACCTCCCTGGTGGAATACTCGTGCAACTTTGCCATGCCATATTGATTCGACTTTAGTAGTTCATTCTGAAACTGTCTAAACATTTCCTTGGTATAGACTTGAGCCGCATGAACCTCCAAAGGTGAAAAGAGTAGTATGGCTCTTTCCCTGTAAACTGTAGCCGCGTCGGCTTCTCTCTCACGGTACAATTGCCTATCAACGGCTTTCTGCATCTCTAGTACGAACTCCACTATACTTGAAGACTGGCTTACGTACCCATCAAAGAATGAATTCATAGCTTCGCTTCTCGAGGTCGTAGTCATTCCGGCTGCAAAAAACTTCTTGGTGTAGGCACCGAACCACTGTGTCTTGATCGCATACAACGATTGTAACCAGGCATGATTGTGCAAATTGTAGTCATCCATTAACGTGGCCCACCTCTCCTCGAACACGTCTACCGTCAACGATTTCTTCACACATGTATTAAAGTCAGTCTTGAATTCCGGATGGTTTGCATATACATTGTGAAGCCGTTCGGGATATTTGTTGCTTATGTGCCACGTGCACAGTCCATGGTGAGTATCTGGAAGGACCTTAGCGATTGCATTTCTCATTGCCAGATCTTGGTCGGTGATGATGGTCTTTGGAGGAATATGATACATTGCTTGAAGCCACGTTTCAAATAACCACGTAAATGACTCCTCCGTCTCATCCCTAAGCAGGGCAAAGCCAAACGAGATTGACTGATAGTGGTGGTTCACCCCGGTGAACGGAGCAAAAGGCATAGAGTACTTATTGGTGCGGTATGTGGTGTCAAACGTCACAACATCCCCAAAATTTTGGTAAGCAGCTCTAGAACGGGGGTCCGCCCAAAATATAGTACTAATGCGGTTCTCATCATCCAGTTGGAGACTGTAGAAAAATCCAGAATTCTCACTCTGAAGGCACCTGAAGAGATCAAGTGTAGCTTGAGAATCACTCCTACCGAAAGACTCTCTCTTCTGAGCACGAAGTTCATTTCGAAGGTCTACTTCGTTGAAACTCAACCTGTCAATCCCCCCAGCCTGGCTTGCGAAAACCCCCATCATCTTAGAAGGTGGAATTTTAGCCCCGGCCATTGTAAAAATCAGTTGTCTATGTGCCGCGCTAATTTCTCGGTGTTGATGAATTTGACCAATCTTACTGGGGGTCATCAACTGATGATTATGACTCAACTCTACTCCCGTCACAACCCAATGGTTTTCTCTTTTCCGGTGTACTGCATACACATGGGCCTTGCAGCCGGTACCCAGAAATGTGTCGCGTTTTCTTTGTCTTGTTGTCCCTTCGTCACTGATCGGAACGACCGGGGGTACATGCGGTGCCCCTCTATGACACTCAAATAGTCTTGCACAGATTTGATCTGTACTCACCCGTTTTCGACTCGTCTTAGTTCGAATACCAAAACCCATCGTTTTCGAATATGCTCTGTAGTATGCTTCAATTTCGTCAAGTGTTTGAAAAATTTGACCCAAGTAAGGTGGATCAGAACCTTCACAAAAATTGCTTCCTCCAGTTGCATCCATATTTATACTGAAATCTATAAAATAAAAATTATATCATTCTCAACAAGTCAAAGAATTAAGTAAAAGAAGAATAAAAATTATTTAAACGTAATTCAGTTACAGATTTGTATAATGTAAAATTACCAAAATAGCCCGCGATGAGCTGCCCCCGGGGGTTCGTTATCACCATGACGCCCCAAATCAGCTTCAAAACAACCTTTCAGGTGCTTTGCTTACATTTATGGACTAAGCAGTCATTTGAAAAACTGAAAGGGGCAAAATAACGAAAATACCCCTCTCGGGAATGCGAATTACCAAAATGCCCCCTGGCATCAGAAAAACTGAATAGTTTTTTCAAACGACTTTTAAACACACCTCTCATCACAACTTTAAAATAACTTTTCGGGTGTCTCACACCCTTTCCTGAACTAAAAGTCATTCGGAAAATTTGTATAATGTAAAATAAGGAAAGTAGCCCCCGATGAGCGGCAAATTACAGAAATGGCCCGGGGTTCATTATGACCCCAACGCCCAGCGAATCGGCTTCAAATCAGCCGTCGCTAGGGTTTGCTTACATTTACGGACTGGAAAGACATTCGAAAATGTTAACAGTGTGAAATTACCAAATTACCCCTCTCGGGCGGCGAATTACCAAAATGCCCTTGGCATCGGGAAAAATCTCAAAAGTGCTTTAAGATGCTATTGTAAGGTTGCTGAGTTCATCCTTGATCTAGAAAGCATTTTAGGGATTTTTCATCAAAAAATCCCGAACCGGTGTCCGGATCGAGCGCTTAAAAGTTTCATAGGCAAAAAATTGCAACCGGTCGGAATGGCCCGAATTCGTGGGGAATGGAACTTTCCAACATCCTTAGGGTTTTCTTGCATTTACGGACAGTATTGACGCTCGAAAAAGTTGAAAGGGGCAAAATTACGAAAATACCCCTATCGGGCGGCGAATTACCAAAATGCCCCTGGCATCGGGAAAAATCTCAAAACTGCTTTAAGACGCTTTTCTAAGGTTGCTGAGTTCATCCTTGATCTAAAAAGCATTTTAGGGATTTTTCGTCATAAAATCCCAAACCGGTGTCCGGATCGAGCGCTTAAAAGCCCGTTCGGCAAAAAATTGCTACCGGCTTCGGAATGGCACGAATTCGTGGGGAATGGAACTTCTCATCTTCGCTAGGGTTTGCTTATATTTACGGACTGAAAAGACGCTCGAAAAAGACGCTCAGCGTGAAATTACGAAAATACCCCTATCGGGCGGCGAATTACCAAAATGCCCCCTGGCATCGGGAAAAATCTCAAAAGTGCTTTAAGACGCTTTTCTAAGGTTGCTGAGTTCATCCTTGATCTAAAAAGCATTTTAGGGATTTTTCGTCAAAAAATCCCGAACCAGTGTTCGGATCGAGCGCTTAAAAGCCCGTTCGGTAAAAAATTGCTACCGGCTTCGGAATGGCACGAATTCGTGGGGAATGGAACTTTCCAACATCCTTAGGGTTTGCTTACATTTATGGACTAAGCAGCCATTCAAAAAAGTTTCTCAGCGTGAAATTACGAAAATACCCCTATCGGGCGGCGAATTACCAAAATACCCCCTGACATCGGGAAAAATCTCAAAAGTGCTTTAAGACGCTTTTCTAAGGTTGCTGAGTTCATCCTTGATCTAAAAAGCATTTTAGGGATTTTTCGTCAAAAAATCCCGAACCGGTGTCCGGATCGAGCGCTTAAAAGCCCGTTCGGCAAAAAGTTACTACCGGCTTCGGAATGCCCCGAATTCGTGGGGAATGGAACTTTCCAACATCCTTAGGGTTTGCTTACATTTATGGACTAAGCAGTCATTCAAAAAAGTTTCTCAGCGTGAAATTACGAAAATACCCCTATCGGGCGGCGAATTACCAAAATGCCCCCTGGCATCGGGAAAAATCTCAAAAGTGCTTTAAGACGCTTTTCTAAGGTTGCTGAGTTCATCCTTGATCTAAAAAGCATTTTAGGGATTTTTCGTCAAAAAATCCCGAACCGGTGTACGGATCGAGCGCTTAAAAGCCCGTGCGGCAAAAAATTGCTACCGGCTTCAGAATGGCACGAATTCCTGGGGAATGGAACTTTCCAACATCCTAGGGTTCTCAAAAAAGTTTCGCGCGAAATCGCGCTAGCTTGATATTTTAAATTACACTGCGAAGTTACAAGGTTGCGCGTATCAGTTAACCCCTTTCCAGTATTTGGAAAAATCTGAAATTTTTACCTGATACAGATCTTTTAAAAATAACTAGGGTCTCTTTTTTGTACTTTGGCAAAATCTAGCTCTAGCTATTTTTTATAAATTCGTGAAAAATCATAATTTTGACGCCCTAAAAAATCGCTATTTTCGAATCTTTCGAATGTAATACCCCGATTTGTAAAAACGTAATTTTGACGCCCTAAACACGAATTTTAGACTATGGTAAGAACAATTTAAGCGTAAGAACAATTTAAATTAACATTGAATTACAAGAAAATTCAAAATACTTACTTGTTTTGACTTGAAAAAAATGACGAAGAAATCCACCGATCTTCTTCTAGCGGTTATCCACCGATCTTCTAGCGTAAAATTTTTTTCGCTCGTATTGTTGTGGAGATTATGTAGGTGAGATAGGGAGGATGAGGAGAGTGCAAGAAATAATTCGGGGAAGAGGGATTTTATAGACAGAAAAAAAGTGGGGGGAAAGGACCGAATAATGCAGGGGGAGCTGTGGAAGGGGTGGGGGCCAAGCCATCTTGTGCCATGTGTCGAAGAGGGGTGGGGGCCAAGGGGAGGGAGGAGGTCACGGGTGGGAGGGGGGAAGAGGGGTGGGGGCCCGGGGGGGGGGGGGATCTGCCGCAAGGGGTGGGGGCCAGGGAGGGAGAAGGCCACGGGGGGGAAGAGGGGTGGGGGCCACGGGGGGGGGGGGGGGGGAATCTGCCGCAAGGGGTGGGGGCCAAGGATTGGCCGAATTTCAGAAAAAGGAGCCGCAATTGGCCTTGGGCCAATCGCAAGACATACATGCGATTGGTCCAAAGTCAATCGCATGTATGTCTTGCAATTGGCTTTGGGCCAATCGCATGTATGTCTTGCGATTGGCTTTGGTCCAATCGCATGTCTTTCTTGCGATTGGTCCAAAGCCAATTGCGGCTCCTCTGTGGCCCACTTTGGCCCAATTGCGGCTCAATTTTTTTTTTTTTGCAATCGCATGTATTAGTGGCGATTCGGTGGGAAATTTTTTTTTCCCACCGGTCGATGTGGATCGAACCCCATGTGTATATATCTATATGTGTATATATATATATATATATATATATATATGTGTATATATATATACATGTGTATATATATATGTATATAAGTATATATATGTATATCTATATACGTATATATGTATATATATGTATATCTATATACGTATATATGTATATATATGTATATCTATATACGTATATATGTATATATATGTATATCTATATATGTACATATATATATATATATATATATATATATGTATATATATATATGTATACATATATATATGTATACATATATATGTATACATATATATATGTATATATCTGTATATATATATATATGTATATATATATATATAGGGAGCTGATCCATTGCTCGCGCTAGCAAATGTAGTAAAGTTGCCAGCGCGATCTGGCCGTCCACGTGCGATCTGTGGACGGTGCAGATCCTTTTTTTTTGCATTTTTTTAAAGTTGTTCCCAACCTATTCTGGTCGTACCCAAGGGCCCAATATGGGTTCCATTTCACGCGAACACGTCGACATTATCAATGGTCAATTAATCAACGCATCGAGCCGTTCAAAGTGCGCGCGCCCAAGTCACGTGCATTCTTTGCTTTCCACGCCTCACGCGCGACTTAGTCACCAATTATTTTACATCAACGTGACTCACGGGAGCACGATCGTAACGCCGCGACCACCCAAGCACCTTTTCACCAAAAATGTCAACTGACAACGCAACCGGAACAATGGGGTCAAGGGGCTTTGCCTTGGCCAACCCCATGGGGTCGGCCTCGGCCTCCCATGGGGGGTTGGCCTTGGCCTCCCCCCTCGGTTCTTCACTTTTCGCGCGCAATCCTTTTCGCACTTTTTTCGCTTCGTACATTTCGTACGTAACCTTGGCATCTTATTCGTCATGTGGTTACGATTCATGTCGACGCGCTCGTCGTAACGCAACTTTCAGATTCGTCATTGACCATCAAAACACCTACCGTCGGTGCGCCCGAAGTTCATCGTAAGGGGAGTGGCCTTGGCCTCCCTTCATGGGAGTTGGCCATTGGCCTTGGCCACTTCTAGGGTCGGCCTCGGCCTCACCAAGGGGTCGGCCTCGGCCTTACCAAGGGGTGGTGGCCTTGGCCTTCCCCCCCCCCTCCCGCGCGCACTTGTTCTCTTGAGTCTTTGCACCTTCGCAATGTTTACGGACGTTCGTACCTCAACCTCGCGACGTCCGTCGTGCATCAACCTCGCGACGTCTGTCATGCGTCAACCTCATGAAGTCCGTCGTGCATCAACCTCATGACGTCCGTCGTGCATCACCTTACGGACATTCGTACATCAACCTCGTGACGTCCGTCGTGCATCAACCTCATGACGTCCGTCGTGCATCACCTTACAGACGTTCGTACATCAACCTCGTGAAGTCCGTCGTGCATCAACCTCATGAAGTCCGTCGTGCATCAACCTCATGACGTCCGTCGTGCATCACCTTACGGACGTTCGTACATCAACCTCACGACGTCCTTCGTGCATCAACCTCGCGACGTCCGTCGTGCATCAACCTCGCGACGTCCCTCGTGCATCAACCTCGCGACGTCCGTCGTGCATCAACCTCGGGACGTCCGTCGTCCATCACCTTACGGACGTTCGTACATCAACCTCGCGACGTCCGTCGTGCATCAACCTCGGGACGTCCGTCGTGCATCAACCTCGCGACGTCCGTCGTGCATCAACCTCGGGACGTCCGTCGTGCATCACCTTACGGACGTTTGTACATCAACCTCGCGACGTCCGTCATGCACCAACCTTCTGACGTCCATCAACCATGACCGCACATCGCTCCCGCGATGCCCATCGCCCAAAGTCGCGCGCTACCACCGAATAACCCCTCGTTGACAACCGCATACCATCATTCCCCAACTTTGTCACTACTACATGTTGCATTCATTATCTTGTTATGACAGGTACACTTAGCTCACATCCTGTCTTTGGGTAACGACGCGCGCCCGTGCGCCATTCTCATGATACGTGCCCCGGCACCAAATATTGCTCTACGACGTTCGTCGCCGCGCCCATGCGCCGTTCTCATGTCATGTGCCCCGGTACCAAGTATTGTTCCGCGATGTTCGTCGTTGCGCCCTTGCGCCATTCTCATGATACGTGCCTCGGCACCAAATATTGCTCTGTGACGTTCGTCGCCGCGCCCATGCGCCGTTCTCATGTCATGTGCCCCGGCACGAAGTATTCTTCCGCGACGTTCGTCGCTGCGCCCTTGCGCCATTCTCATGATGCGTGTCCCCGGCACCAAGTATTGCTTCGCGACGTTCGTCACCGCGCCCATGCGCCATTCTCATGATACGTGCCTCAGCACCAAATATTGCTCCGCGACGTTCATCGCTGCGCCCATGCACCGTTCTCATGTCATGTGCCCCGGCACGAAGTATTCTTCCGCGACGTTCGTCGCTGCGCCCTTGCGCCATTCTCATGATGCGTGCCCCCGACACCAAGTATTGCTTCGCGACGTTCGTTGCCGTGCCCATGCGACATTCTCATGACATGTGCCCCGGCACCAAGTATTGTCCCCGCGACGTTCGTCGCCGCGCCTATGCGCCACTTCCATAACATGTGCCCCAGCACCAGGTATATCTCCGCGACGTTCATCGCCGCGCCTGTACGTCACTTCCATGACATGTGCCCATGGCACCAGGTATTGTCTCCGTGACGTTCGTCACCGCGCTCGTGCGCCACTTTCATAACATGTGCCCCCGACACCAGGTATTGTCTCCGCGACGTTCGTCGCCGCGCCCGTGCGCCACTTTCATAACATGTGCCCCCGGCACCAAGTATGGTCTCATGCTGTTGGCATCGCGCTCATGCGCCACAATCATGTTGCATGCTACCGGGATGGGCTCACAACCTTATAGCCATCGCCGTCTCAATCACAAGGGGGGCCTCAGCCTCGTACCGTGATGGGCTCACAACCTTATAGCCATCGCCATCTCAATCACAAGGGGGCCTCGGCCTCGTACCGGGATGGGCTCACAGCCTTATAGCTATCGCCATCTCAATCACAAGGGGGCCTCGGCCTCGTACCGGGATGGGCTCACAACCTTATAGCCATCGCCGTCTTAATCACAAGGGGGCTTCAGCCCTCGTACCGGGATGGGCTCACAACCTTATAGCCATCGCCGTCTCAATCACAAGGGGGGCTTCGGCCCTCGTACCGGGATGGGCTCACAACCTTATAGCCATCGCCGTCTCAATCACAAGGGGGGCTTCGGCCCTCGTACTGGGATGGGCTCACAACCTTATAGCCATCGCCGTTTCAATCACGGAGGGCTCCGGCACGAGGACCCCTCACAGCGGACTCTGAGCACCGAGCTGTGACTATGTCCACTCATGATACTGTCGATCGTCAACACCACCAGGACAATGACCCCCGGCTCACTCCGGGACGAGAGCAGGTCCTCGGAGGGCATCGCGCCTAGTCCGCCTGGCAGTTGGCTACAGGGGTAACCCTCACCGCTGTCAGGTTCTCCGCGCGTCTCCTGACGCACCTCATGGGATTCAGTAAAGGCTTGGATTGGTGGCTGGGGCAACGGGCTTACTCTGATCATGCTACCGCAGTGTGGTCAGTCTTCTCAGACAGGTAGAGCGACGCTGTGCGAGGCAGGCAACACGAATTTGGGAACCGGCAGTCCAACGGAGAACCGGTATTTTGGGACCCCCTGGTGACGTGTCACTCCCAGGGGACGATATGTGGCACTTTATGACATAAGCACCCTGTTTCCTATAAATAGTGAACTTTACAACTCAAAAAGGGACTTCTTCTTCATTCTCACAAAATTCACTTTCTCACTCTAGAATTTGAGAGCTCTTGGATTCTAGAGAGAGAAACACAAAATTGGACATAATTTTGGACCGTATCATTGGACCGCGACTCGGACCTTGACTTGGACTATCGACTGCCGGCCCTGTTCGTCTCAGCCTCGTCTCCGCAGCACTGCCACTCCTCACGGCCTGTCTGGGAAGCCTTGCTCTCAGCCCTTACTCCGTCCTTGCTGTCTCTCACTTTGCATACTTGGAAGCTGACTCGGACTGCAGCCTTTGTGGTACCTCCACGTAGGTACGAACCCACTTTCCTTGGCATCAAAAGTCCATTCGCTACATTATGTAGCAGACAGATTTTTGACAAAAGTACCCCTCAACCCCCAATTGAGTGCCTTATATTATGTGAGTATAGTATCTGTACGCTACATAATGTAGCGGACGTATCTTAGGGAAAAATCAACAGAGTCTGTAAAGGCACACTGTGTTCTATTTGTTTTCTGTTTGTTCTATTGCGTGCTCTTCTAGAAAAGGCAATGGAGTTCCACAAAAAATTCAAGTGCAAAAAGCTTCTCAAAGGGATGAAGAAAATGTTCAAACAACCAGGCCCGTAGCACTGTCACAACTCTGTTGTTTCCGAGCCAACAAAAATTAAACTCAAATGAACCCACAACCACCACCATTTCGCCACCGCCACTAAACCCATCACCACCACCACCATCCGAACCTCTGCCTCCCCGAACCACCACCATTCAAACCTCCGCCATCCCAAACCTCTATTCAAGATAAATAACTAATCTAAACAGAGAGAGGTAGAGAGGAGATGAAGAATTAAGTTTCAAAATTCTAAAAATTCCAAATGGGTTTATGTTTTACCACCCATAACCACCGCCACCGCACTACCACCCACATGCACCCACCACCATAACATCATACCCATTACCGTGCCATCGCTGAGCACCACCGCTCATCAACGTCAGATCAACGGACCACACATCAACTTTTCTCGATCTTATTTCGAAAATGCGCGGTAGCGTTCCTGGGGGTGCTTCAGAGTCTATCGGAGAGCAACTCCAAAGCAAATGGGGTTGCCACAGCAGATGGATTGCTTCCTTCCTCTGTCGTCGCCGGAAGCGGAGCTGTCTAGCTACAAAGCGGTAGCTTTCCCCACCCGCCTAGTGGCGGTGACGCCGAGGCTATGGCGGCTTTGGGTGATGTCGAGGCTACGACGGCGATGCCAAGGCTACAGATGATGATAAATCTGGGGTTGGGGAGATAAAGGTGCTAGCGATGAACAGAGGGAGATAGAGAGAGAGATAGAGACAGAGAGGGGTTTTTTTTCTAAAGAGAGAGAAAAGTGAGAGGTGAGATTGAACGTGGGTTGTGTTTCCAAAATATTGTCCGCTACATTATGTAGAGGATGATATTTTGGAAAATATAACATATGGATATTGAAGGGCAATTTCATCAAAAAAATCGTCCGCTACATTATGTAGTGGACGATTTTTTAAAAAATGCAAAAAAAAGATCTGGATCGTCCACAGATCGCGCTGGCAACTTAACTCCATTTGCTAGCGCGAGCAATAGATCAGCTCCCATATATATATATATATATATATATATATATATATATATATATAATTGTCATCCGCTACATTATGTACCAGGCGTTCCCCTTGACGAAACTGCCCCTGACGCTGTTGTTTGCTAGTGAATTAGTGTCCGTCCAACTACATTATGTAGCGGACGAAAAGTTGCTGAAAACACGTCAAATCAACTCTTATCCACTACATAATGTGGCAGACGGGCATTTTATATCCAAAATGTGACACTCCGAACCTACGGTGAGCCCATGAGTCAGACCCAAGATCGGCCGCAGACCCACTAAGTTTTCACCAGGGCTCTTCCAGGCCTACTACAAACTGTACTCAAATTTCAATCCAGCTTACTAAAATAAAAATAAAAAAAACTAAATTGGCCATTAAGAGCCTCACTTAAAAGTTCATCAGTAATCCAATTAAAAACTCTCCCTTACATGTCAATGACATTTACAAAGGAATTCGAGGAGACAAGTTCCTCATAATAGTTCATCCATAAAAACTACTAGAAAACTAAAAATTCTCAAATCAATAGAACTTTATTATTCTAATGGTCCTCATTGGGCGCCCCTTCTTCGTGTTGCTCATAAGGATCCGTCTCTCCTAGGCCACCACCTAAAACGGAATGAGCGAAAGCCCAGCAAGTACACAAACCATGTTCCCAAAATAGGTTTGAAGATTTCAAAACATGCCATGGGTTTTCTTTTTCAATTCAGATTTCAATATTACCATCAAATAAATATTTCTTCATTATGTATTTACTTGCACAAAGAATTCTCAATTCGAAGCACAACATCAAAAAATTCATTTGCATCCATCATAGATAACACAATTTAGGTGTGCTGCGATTAGTGTACGAGCCCCCTGACTACGGTCTGAAATCCTTCATACACCCGGGACAAATAATTATGTGGACACAAGGGCGAACCACAAGCAACAGTATTGTGCATCCACGTACAAGCCCCGTTGACCAGGGCCCGAAACCAACTTTCCCCTGTTAGATATGGGGCACAACAATTAATTAAGTCAAATTCACCATCTTATTCAACATGTACCCAGAGTAAATCAATTATTCACATAACAGTCCATGGAAGTATTTTAACTCAATTTCTCATCAAATGATTTAACATGAAACATATGCAGTTCAAGAACTTCAAAACTTTCATTGATTAAATCAGGTATACGCTTATATATTTTGCAAATGGAACTTATGGAAGAACATGGCAGGAGTACTTAACTAGATAGCTAAGTGGTTCTGGTTCTAGTTCCCAAGCCTGTCCTAACTCTTGTTTATCAAAATCTAAACAATAAACCATACCATACGTATGTTTTTATTGCCGTTCAATCATGCCTAGCTGCTAAATTTCTCCCAAGTACGTGAAATTACCAAAAATGCCCTCGGGCTTGTGCCAAATTATCAAAATACCCCAATGCTTAACATAGCACTACACCCCCCAAAATAACTCAAAACACTCTTTTAAACGACTAGGTGGATTTTTTTGGACAAAAAGGACCTTTTCTTGGAATTTTCCTTTCGGAACCCTAATTCGCTCCTTAAATTGAGCGCTATGGATCCTATTTCAAAAGTATATAAAACGGCACTGGAATGCTACAAAATTTCATATACTCAAGCATCTCAATAAGATCAATCACTTTAAATTTGTTGGCTAAAAATAATTTCGTTTACTATGCCAATTAATTCAAAAACCTATTTTCAAAATAAAATCATTCCAGGCCCTTTGCATGCCCAGAAAAATCTTAGAAAATTCTACATTGAAGGTTACACAAAAATAAGGGGAGTTTTGGTTTCACATTTTGCCTAAATATGCTCAATAATAGCTTAAAAGATTTTGGCAATGTATTGGTAAGTAATTCTAGAAACAACAATTTTCAGCAAATCCTAGTTTTGTACGTTGACCATTTTCAGGCAGAAACATGACGAATCTTAAAAAACTAAAAATTAAAAAGTCAAAGTAGACTTTCTAAGGTTTTCAAAAATATAAGGTTCATAAAATTCATTGAGTAATGACTTCTCTATAGCAAATTGAATTGGCTAATAGAAACATCATATCTCTGTGCAGACCAATTTTGTTCAATGGTTATTTTGGAGTCAAAATACTACGAATCTTAGAAAACTCAAAACAACAAAGTTGATAAAGACTTTCTTTGGTTTCTAGAAATGTAAATTTCACAAAACACCCATGAGAAATGAATTTTCTATGATAAATTAAAGTGGCTGCGAGAAATAAAAAAATTCTGGACTGCTATAGTGAATTGATTTTAAGGTCATTTTTCGAAGTACAAACGTGGGATACTGAGAAAATTCAAAACAAAAGAGTTAAAGGCATCTCAATGATGTTTTTAGAAAGTTCAAATTCATCTCAATTGGATTTGAAATAAAGGAGATGTGATGAAAACCTAACCCACTCTTATACTACTCTATAGAAGCCTTCTTCTCAAACACGCCCACATCAATACACACACAAAAGCTACCAATCTCACACCAAAAACGTATATAACATCCAAATTTATCGCTAAACTAAAAAGAGAGTTTATGGATTTTATTATCTTGAATTTCTCCTTGCCCTAGCCTTGTTTCTTCTCTCTCTCTTCCTCTCTCGCCTTTACGTAAAGGGGGGTGGGCAGATTTCTCTTAGACGGCTGCCCTTTTAAGACCTCTTTTATATAAAGTTGCCCTAGACTGAAAAACTTCTAAAAACTCCCTCACACTTAGCTATTATTCTTATTTCACCCACTCTCTTAAAAGACCATAATTAATTCTATATTAAGGTTTAAAACAAAGCTTTTTCAACTAAATAAAATTTTGGCCGTTCCAATCCCCCCACCTCATTAATTTGCAACTTAAGAGCTTCTAAATTGTCGCTAAAGGTTATAATCAATACAGCTGGCGATAATGGTCACTAAAGACTCCAATTAATGTATATACCACAACCGCCGCAATTAAGTAAAATTCTAGGATTCTCCCTAAACGGAACGGGGTATTACACAAAAAGCCCTAATTGTCGGCTATTCTTCCTTCTTCAACATCTTTTTGCCTCTCCATTGAGCTCCACTTTCCTTCATATTCAGCTCCCTTCAAGCCCTTCAAGTTCCAAGCTCTAAGCTACCAAGTTCCAAGCTTCACTCAAGTAAAGTAAGTTTGTGATTTCAATGGCTTGTTGGTGTATATGTCCTAATTTAGGAAAGTTATGGGTAGCACAGTGAAGTTTATATTTTTTTGAATTTTTTTGTTGTTGTATATGGCATGTCTAAATTATTAAACTCTTTTTTAAATTTTCATTTGTTTGTTAAATTAGATGTTATAATCTTTAATTGATTTTTATGCTTGAAAAATGTAACAATTTGAAACTAAAACATAAGTTGTTTCTTCATAGGTCTTGTTTTACAATGTTCGATTTTAGAGCAAGCTCAAACACACCACTAGATACTAGTGATCATTATCTTAGGTGAATATTTCAAACATCGAAAGAATCCGAAGAATGTTTTTGAACGTACTCACTGAGAGTTGATTTTGATTTTGGCATTAGAATCAAGACCACTAGAACAAGTACCATAACAATAAATATATGCTCACAGTTATATAAGTGTCATTGGGGTAGAAAACCATCGTAAAAAGACAAAGATTTCAGTGATGATGATGGTGATGATGAAGTGGGACATGCGGCCCGAAGACGTGACTACTTTGCGCGCACAGATTGTAATGTCAAGATGTTTTAAGCTATAAATCCAAATAACATCATTGGGATATTAGTAGGTTAGAATTAACGCACAATCACCTGTTAGTAATGCCTTCAAAAGTGAGTCAGATGCATCAACACAAGAAGATGAACATTGTTGCAAGGAGCCTAATTCATACAATGAGTGCAACACAGATAGAACCTATCGACATTGTTAATGTTCTTGCTGAACAGACTGTAGGAATTCAAAAATTGAATTTCAATCAGGGAGACGTTCGTAACACGGTCTTAACCCACAAACGAGACGCGTTTAACATCAGTGATGCTCAAGCCACAATAAGCCTATTGAAGCAGATGCAAATGAAGGACTCGGGGTTTACATACAACTTTAGTCTTGACGACGAGCACCGAGTTGCGACAATTTTTTAGGCTGACGGGCATTGTAGACATGCTTATAAAAAATTTTAGAATGCTATGACTTTTGACACCACCTACCATACAAACAAGCATTCAATGCCTTTCACTCCTTTCACAGGCATTAATCGTCACTATCACTCCATCATGTTTTGGTTCGCATTGTTAAGGGATGAGATTGAAAGTTCTTTTGTATGATTGTTTCAAAGATGGCTAGAAGCAATGAACTTCAAAGCATCCAAAGTTATCATCACCAATCAAGATTCGACAATGAAGGATGTTATTGCTACCGCCTTCCCAGAGACTCGACACAACTTGTGCACTTGGCACATAAGCAACAAATACCATGAACATCTACATCACATGTATGCAAATTATCCCAACTTTAAAAATGATTTTGACCGGTGCGTTAACAAGTCGTTAACTTCAAGAAGTTTGAAGAGAGATGGAAAAATTATGAGGATTGCTCATTATAAGACAACTACTGGCTCCAATCATTTTATGAACTTGAAGAAAAATGGATCGGGGTTAACATTAAGAAGGTATTTTGATGCAAGAATGAGCATGACTGGCAAGAGTGAATCTACGAATGCCATGTTGGGTCGCTATGTAGTTGCAACTACGAATTTGAAGAATTATGTCATAAATGTCAGAAAAGCGGTTGCCCAGACATTCGTGAAAGAAAGGGTAGGAATGTTGCTAGCATGTAGAAACAAAGAAGAAAGCTACTTGAGAACCAATTGGAGGTGAATAGTGCAAAAGTCCATACACAAGAGATGTTCAGACAATACCAAGAAAAGTTACAGAAATCGGGATGATACAATATACACAAGGTGACTGTAGAGAGCACACGTGAATCCAAAGTTTATTCCTTGACGAACAACCTCGCCCCTAAGAAAGTGCATAGACTGTATACTGTCTACCATGACACATAGACGGATACCGTAACATGTGTCGACATGAAGTTAGAGTTCTCTGGTATGTTGTGTCGATACATTCTGCGGTTTTCACTCAAGAATATCAAGCAAATCCCTGAGCACCTCGTCTTGCCACAGTGGACTAAAGTTGCAAACATGTTACATGGTACCATTACCTTTCCAGAGTATTCATATACTGATTATGAAGAATCGGAGACATCACGTATAATCATCTGGTAACAATGTTCACCCATTTGTTTGTAAAGGATTTTTTCTAGAATGGTTGGATATAAATATCTCTGCAATCTAGTGCTAGAGTAAGATCCCATCATCGACGAATTTAAAGTAGCTTCAGCTAGCAATGCGGAAGACTTTGGTAGCATTCTTACACAAGGATCAAAATAAGAGGATGCAGTTGAGAAAAACGACAATGTTATCCGACCTTTGGATCCAATTATATCGCAATTGAAAGGTCAAAAGAGATTTAAATGGATGAAGAGCTCTGTTGAACAAGCAACCGCACCTAAGAAGCTGAGAAAGTGTACATTATGCAACAAAATGACCAACCATGACAAGGGAACCATTACAAGGCACTAGGGATAAGTCCAGGGGGTTTGCAAGATGAGTCCGAAGATGAAGAACCGGACCTTTAGTCTATGTAGTCTTCTTTTTGTTAAGCCTAAGTATTTGAGTTATTGACTTTGTAATTAAATTTTCTTGTATTAATAATCAATTTAGATGTAACATTGTCTTATTCACAATTTTTTTTTACCATCTCAAACTTAATGTACTCTTGTACTGTCTCAACAGGTTAACTGACCATGCTAAATTTGTCAAGTTTGGGTGTGGGGGTGAGGGAGGGGGAGGTGCAGAGTTAGAATTATTTCCAGTCGTCCGCTACATAATGTGGTGGACAATGGGACAGAAAGTTCACCCTTCTAACTTTGAAGAAAAAAAGGTGGAGTTTGGTCCTAACACTTAGTGAAAAAATGGGGTCTAAACAAGCAATCTTCTCTATCGTCCACTAGATAATGTGGCAGACGAGGGGATAGAAAGTTCACCCTACAACACTTAGAAGAAGAAAAAAGGGGGAGTTTGTCCCAACATTTAGTCAAAAGAACAGGAGCTAAATTTGCATTATACTCCATTGTACGTTACAGGATGAGGCGGATAAGGTGATAGAAAGTTCACCCTCCTACACTTAGAAAAAAGGGCGAGTTTGGTCCCAATACTTACCAAAAACGGGGGCTAAATTTGCATTCTACTCCATCCTCTGCTACGTAATGTGGTCGACAAAGGGACAGAAAGTTCACCCTCCTACGCTTAGAAAAGATAGGGGGAGTTTGGTCCCAACACTTAGGCCCTGTTTGTTTCATGGAAAATGCTTCACGAAAAACTCCTTTAGGAAAATACTTTCCGGGAAATAGCAATCTCCTAAAAATGTTTTTCTGAATTTCATTTTCCGCTGTTTGGACAACCCACGAAAAAAATGATAAAATTATCAATAATCGTATGCTAAAGATTACATAGAAAGAGAATAGTATAAATATGATAAAATCATCATAAAAAAAAGTCTATAAACGATACAACGACCTTATCCAATTTACATACATATTCTTAGCAAAAAAACAAGTACATTAAAAAACGTCACAAGATAAAAGTAAATAAACAGATTCTTAAACAACCCCCCCCCCCCCCCCCCCCCTAAAAAAAAGATAATCATTCCATATTTCCCTTGCTATATGGTCCCTTTTCATTGCCTATTCTATATGTTCTCCCTTCTCCTCCCGTTGAGTTGGCTCTCGTCGTGTTTGTTCTCGTCCACTTTGCCGTTGGGATTCTATATCTCGAATAACATCTCAAGTAATTTGGTCATTCGGATCCACACCCATAATGTAGTTATGAATGATACAACATGTGAGTACTACATCCACTTGTCTTTTGAATAACCAATGTGGAACATCATCTAACACACGAAAACCCTTCAATACTCCAAAACCTCTTTCAATAGTTGTTCGCAAAGAAGCGTGACAGAAGTTGTAAAGCCCTTCTTTCATCTTGAGGTGGATGCACACTAAACTCTTCCAAATGATAACGAACACCACGATAAAGAGAGAGAATCCCATTTTTGGTACCATAACCAGCATCTCCAAGATAGTATTTTCTTGCAAATATGTATAAACATATATTACTTAAGGCAAAGTACTTGTTAACTTGTTAGAAATAACTGAAATATTCTAACTTCTATTAATACCTTCAGGAATGCTTAAATCTCTCGGCCTCAAAAGTGCATTAGTTACAATACGAGAGTCATGCGCACTTCCTTCCCATCCCGCGAGTACATAAGTGAATTTCAAATCAAAGTTGATGGCGCATAAGACATTTTGTGTCGTTCCCACCTTTCGACCACGAAACCTCCCTTGAATATCTTGGGGAACCTTAGCACGAACGTGAGTTCCATCCATTGCCCCCATGCAGTCCTATTATTGCTCGTAACAACATTACAAATAGTTAAATAAGAGTACTTATTTCTAATGTTATTTCACGCCTACTATACATGATAACTAACCTTAAAGTACGAGAAAAACTTGTGACTATTCCGGATTTTTGGGGGAGTAGAATCCTCAAGTATAACATCCCAGAAATCCGGAGCTCTATCGCCCCGAACTCTCGGAACGTTAACTTACCACTTCATATGAAACCTATCAAATTCAATCCACTGACACATACTTCAAAATTCTAACTAGACATCAACTCACATACTTGAAAATATGTACAGTCAAAAAAGAACTTTAACTTAAGCTAGTCTTATAACTCAAAACTTCTAAAACTCAATTTAGGTTCCTTACAAAGCAGCTAATAGTACTGACCCACACATGGGTCTTACTTCACAGCAGTGGTGGGCTCACCGAAATCTCACATAGACTCTAAACCCATTCCCAAGCGTTCTACAACTGAGCATTACCTGCAGAATGGAACTAAACAAAGGGTGGGCTTTTGAGAGCTCAGTAAGGTCGTTCTAGGGACAACCAAAACGATTACAAAATGACTTGAATTCAACCGCGGATAATGTCTCGAAACATTTCAACAATCATGCACATTTTAGAAATTTTCCAAAACAACCATAATCAGTTCTAAGTATATACCAAAAACGACGACAGGCTGACACCAAATCAAACATTGGCAATTACCTTAGTTTCTAACGAACATTAACAGTCATAACCATATATCGAAACAATTGTTTGAAGATCAGTTTCAAGCCACAAAAATGATTTTTCAAAGGGTTTCGACACAAATACAGATACGTCAAGGGGAATAGGGAAATGTTTTCATACCAACACAAACGATTTAATCACAGTATGGGGAAGAGTTTTAACCCAATGTCCTCAGTCAGATAACCATACCTTCATTTGAACATTGTTCCAAAACAGTCATCGTAAGATACAATGTAAGAAAAATAGTCATTGTCAGATACAGTATAATCAGATTCCAAGATGTTGATCCTGAGCAATTGCAAGGCCATTCTGGCAATGCGCAGTTGTACACATACATGATGCACGATAATAACTAGCCCTCTTCGTCGATCAAGGAACTAGCCTACTTCGCTGTAAGAAGTAGTAACAAACCAGCCTTATACCGCCTCCCCATGGAACAGATTCCTAGGTCAACACAGTAACAATCAGTCACAAAATCAACAAAAAATTCACTGCTTAACGTGCAATAAAATAAGCACCAAGTTGAATGCACATGACAAGAAAAATTAAGATTTCAACAACAATTAAGCATACTGATATAATTCATCACTCATAATTCATAGTAATTGCAACAAATAGCAAGAAAGATTGCGAACAATTATCGAATTCAGGCATAACAATTCTGAAGAACAAATACAAATAATTTATCGAATTTGCTCAGCATGTGATACAAGTTGAGCATGGATACGATTTCCAAACAACCGATACAAGTTCAATGTTAGGGTTTTTCAGGATATTAGCATGCTGATGTTAATTATATGTCTCCATATTTGACAATGGCTATAAGAAATTCGAAGAATACCTACGAATAACAGTTATCACAATTAGGGCTCGGACAGTAGTTTTTAATTATCCTAACCGGAAAGTCTTTAGCTTTACCCCTTGAGAAACCTCCCCAATCTCTCTCTCTCTCTCTCTCTCTCTCTCTCTCTCACTTTTTCTCTCTAATTATTCTGCCGAATTTCCCTCCCCCCCCCCCCCCCCAACCCAAATTTCTTTCCATTTTATTTTATTCTTCTTTACTAATACATTAGTTAATAATAAACTTGAATAGTCACCCGGAATTTAAATAGGAGGTGGCATCCAGTAAAAGAGTTTGCTTTAAAATTTTGATACATAATACATACTTGTCAAAAAATGCAAATTGGCCCCCAAACTTTGTGTAATTATATTTTGTCCCCAAATTAATTCTAATTTTGATTACATGTCACTAATTATGTACTATCACTCATATTATTATTTTTCATCAACTTAAACATTATTTACATAAACACCCCCAAACTTTTCCAAAATTACATGACCTCAAAAGTTTTCAAATTTACATTTTTGCTCCAAAATTGTTTTAAGCTCTCGTACTATACTAATACCCGAGCATTGCTCGAAATTAGTGCCCGTTTAGTGCCCGTTGATCTCGAATTTCCTATCACTTACAAGAACTTGGCATTACACTTTCACTGCGTCACTTTGATAACTACCACATCGTAACTAAGCTACTTCTGACTTTCACACCCAGATTCCTGTCCCACAGATACCCGAACGCAACTATTTAAATTTCACATCGTAATGTTAAACTCAAACCTTTCAAGTTATCACTTGCACTGTAATCATCCGAAACTTCACGAACAATGACTTAACTAATATGAAATTCTCCGAACTAAATCTGCGTTGCTCCTAATTCAACGCATGTATAACGAACTGAATCAAACTCAAATACAACAGGCTTCCACTGCACTTTACTCGTACTATACCAGAGACTCAATCATTTTTACAATTTACTTAACGATCACAAGCTTAACTTCAAGCTCAAGGCGTACTAAAATACTAAGCGAAGCGATGATCACGTGTGACTTGCACCCCATAAACACTAACAGAGATCATCAATCACTGTAAGCCCTTACACTTTACGAAGGACAGAAAGTTATAGCCACTAGACTTTCGGTTCCAAAAGCAAATAACATGAGGTCTATTTTCGCGACTTCACCCAAATCTCAACCTTAGACCGAATCATCAAATAGGTTGTCCAAATCTAATCCACGTTCTCAGATTCTACTCTCACTCATTGATTATCTAAGGCTTAGGAGTCAACAAAAGTTTTATATTAGGGCAGGTGAAACAATACAATCCTAAATCAGGTAAAGATACATGTACATAACATATTGCCAATCTTCAAATCATTTGAGACTAAAACACTGCAAAATTTTGATAATCATATTACCTTCAAGCAGCAATCATAACATCTTACCATTTTGGAACGAATTCAACAAACACCAATTACAAAGAAACAATTATGGTTATACCACAAAGCATCTGACATTAATCACAACAACAATGATCTCAATCAATAATTTAGGGGTCAAATGATAACAATAATTACAATCAGGCAATCAAAACGCGAAAATCTTTAACAAAATCATACCTTTTGGCTCTCGGGGTTTCACGATGCACCTTTGTGACATTCAGAAATACAATGAGTAGAGAAACGACGGTATAGGTCTGACGAAGCAAAGTTAATCCAATGACTCAAAGTAATTACAATCAATAAGAGTTACTAGTCCTTAATGGAATTCGTAACTTTCCCAAGGCTAGTGGGCCAGATACTATCTCATCACGTCCAAATAGAATCGAGAGAGACAGATAAATATAATAGAAAAAGAATAAGAGGACTCAACATGAATGATATCTTCTCCGATGTCTCGGAACGGATTAACATTCAATTAAGTCACATTTAAATTCAATGTACAAAAGGATGAACGAGATGACGAGATAGGATCCCACACTTCTTATTGTACTCTCAAACCAAACTTCCAGATTTAACTCCAGTCATTCCTCAACAGCACCATTCTCACTCATAAATCAAATCACTAATTTAACTACTACTCATAACTTATAAATTTCCAAACACTACTAGGGTTTCCCTGACAATCTATGGATGCGTAATTAGAGGATAACCAATCCCTGCCTAGTCTGATATCATAGCCTCGAACAGCAAATGGGATGAGATCCATAAAAAGATCTCTATCTAAAACCTAGACAGTAAAATCACCGAGAACCGCAGTCAAAGACTCTCCTAACGGAATGCCTATTGCAAGATCAGTTCATAAAGTATGGGTTCTCACCCGCAATAGCTATGCAAAAGTACAGAATATCAAAGAATTTGTCGTTCCGGAATCAAACATCATCCGAGCTTATAATGGGTTAACCTGTAGTGTACCTGACACTACAGCTTCGGATGTAGTAGCACCTTGAGCTGACATTGAATAAAGCCTAGCTGATGTCCCGGGCCTCTACTTCTGCTGGACTTGACACTGGTGAGTCTATCCCTGTTGACCTTGTCCTCTTTCCCGATGAAGACCTTTGCTTGTTACTGCACTAACTATAGGTGCGGAACGGAAAGTTAACAGATTATTTCTAACAATCGAACAATCTCGAACCTGATGCTCCACACTGCTGCACCTAAAATATCCTCCGGTAACCCTGTAGCATGGCCTACTGCCATGACTCCTCCTGCACGTGATACATGGGGTGGCTGAAAAAGCCGACCCACCACCCTGACCAGCAGTCTGTGTAGGTCGAACTCTAAAATTATGTGATGGTCCAACTCTAGTTCTTTGAGCTAATCGAGCGTCTATACCCTGCGCTCATCCGAATTCGATACCCTGCCCTGGTCGAATCCCAGAACCCTACCCAAGTCTAAATCCCTGGGCTGAAGCAGGCCTGAACTTGTGTCTCTACCCCGTCTTCGAGCCTTGGGCACTTTGCCGTGTTGGCGCTAACAATTGCCGACGTTTGTTCGCCCCTATAGATCTTTCCTGGAGGAATTCCTGCCTACTTCTATTTTGTACACCCCGCCTTTGCATGTACCTCTTTCTTTGGTCGGACTTGGATTGTTCCAAAGCACGTGCCAAGTCTACACATTCCCGATACTCGTCAACCAAGCAGAGATGAACCTATCTCTCAATTTATGCCTAAGGCCCCACTCAAACTTCCGGCATCTATCTCTTTCTGTTGGCAACATCCTTACTGCAAATCTGACGAGGCGCGAAAACCTCATTTCAAATTCATCTATCGATTCTTGATATCCTTGCGTCACCGTGGCAAATACCCTCAACATCTAGTCACAATAACTCGTTGAGAAATACTGATTGAAGAAAAATTCCCTAAAGTGTTCCCAAGTCAACTCATTCAGCTGTTGACAACTCGAACTCCTCTCTACCATTTTCCACCATTGATCGGCCTCACCTTTTAGTCCATAGATAGCAAATTCGACCTTTTGTCTCTCACTGCAGTGAATGGCTCAAAATATTTTCTCTATTTCGTTAATCCAGTTCTCCACCTCCATCGGGTCTAATTACCCCTAAAAGCTAGTAGTATTTTGTTTGTTAAATTCATCAATTGTACTCTCATCTTGAGGTTGTGGTCGAACCGTGTTCGGTACCCCTTGTTGCTGGTTAGCCAGATTCTAGGTTAGAATATGGTTCATAGTGTTCAGAACCGCAACCATCGGTTCTGGGTCCTGATGTTCCTCCCTATTTGGTCGAGATACATCCCTATCAGAGACCTCTTGGCCGTCTGTACTATCTCTGCTGCCAGTGATACGCGTGCGATCCATACTGGTAAAATGAACAATTATTAGAGTATATATTAACGCTTGTCTAAAGAACAACACAATTACAAGCTAAAGGCACACTTCTTAACTCTACCCTTCATCCTAGCTCACTCTCATTAACCAAAATATGGTCCTATAGAATCGTGTTACCAACACTCTACGGTCACATGTCTACAAAATCATGTACTTAAGTTCTTAATACCACAAGACCGAACCGCTCTGATACCAATTATAATATCCCAGAAATTCGGAGCTCCATCGCCCCGAACTCTTGGATTGTTAACCTACCACTTCATATCAAACCTGTCAAATTCAGTCCACTGACACATACTTCAAAGCTTTAATTAGACATCAACTCACATACTTCAAAATATGTATAGTCCAAAAGGAACTTTAACTTAAGCTAGTCTTACAACTCAAAACTTCTAAAATTCAATTTAGGTTCCTTACAAAGCAGCTAATAGTACTGACCTACACAGGGGTCATACTTTACAGCAGTGGTGGGCTCACCGGTATCTCACATGGACTCTAAATCCATTCTCGAGCGTTCTACGACTGAGCATTACATGCAGAAGAGAATCAAACAAATGGTGAGCTTTTGAGAGCTCAGTAAGGTCGTTCAAGGGACAACCAAAACGATTACAAAATGACTTGAGTTCAATCAAGGATAATGTCTCGAAACATTTCAACAATCATGCACATTTTAGAAATTTTCCAAAACAACCATAATCAGTTCTAAGTATATACCAAAAAAAAAACCACAGACTAACAATCATAACCATATACCGGATTGTTTGAAGATCACTTTCAAGCCATCATTTAAAAAAATACAAAGATGATTTTCCAAAGGGTTTCAAAATGAATACAGATGCTTCAAGGGGAATAAGGAAATGGTTTCATACTAACACAAACGGTTTAATCACAGTATGGGGAAGAGTTTCAACTCAATCCCCTCAGTCAGGTAACCATGCCTTCATTTGAACATTGTTTGCAAAACAGTCATTGTAACATACAGTGTAAGCAAAACAGTTATTGTCAGATACAGTATAATCAGATTCCAATACATTGATCCTGGGCAGTTTCATTGCTATTCCAGAAATGCACAGTTGTACACATACATGATGTACGATAATAACTAACCCTCTTCATCGATCAAGGAACTTGCCTGCTTCCCTGTAGGAAGCAGTAAAAAACCAACCTTATATCGCCTCCCCACGGAACAAATTCCCAGGTTAACACAGTAACAATCGGTCACAAAATCAACAAGAAATTCACTGCTTAACATGCAATAAAATAAGCACCAAGTTGAATGCACATGACCAGAACAATTAAGATTTCAATAACAATTAAGCATATTGATAAAATTCATCGCTCAGAATTTCAGAGTAACTACAACAAATAGCAAGAACGATTACGAACAGTTATCGAATTCATGCATAACAATTCTGAAGAACGGAACAATTTATCAAATTTGCTCAGCATGTGATACAAGTTGAGCATGGATAAGATTTCCAAACAACTGATACAAGTTCAATGTTAAGGGTTTTTCCAGATATTAGCATGCTGATGTTAATTATATGTCTCAATATTTGACAATAGCTATAAGAAATTGAATAATACTTACGAATAACAGTTATCTTAATTAGGGTTCGGACAGTATTTCTTACCCAAAGTTCGGATAGAAACTCTTACCTGGACCAGCTGCTAGATTATCCTAACCGAAAAGTCTTTAGCTTTACCCTTTGAGAATCCTCCCCAATCTCTCTCTTTCTCTTTGATTTTTCAATCGAATACCCCCCCCTGTGAGTCCCAAGTTTTCTCTTCTCTTCTATGTTCTGCTTCTGTTCTTCTCTTCAATGTTTTTTTATTTCCATTTTTCCTACGAATTTTCTTTCCATTTTATTTTATTCTTCTTTACCTAATCTATTAATTTATAAATAACTTGATTAGTCACCAGCAGTTTAAATAGTAGTGGCATCCAGTAAAAGAGTTTGCTCTGAAATTTTGACACATAATGCATACTTTTCAAAAATTGCAAATTGGCCCCCAAACTTTGTGTAATTACATTTTGGCCCCGAATTAATTCTAATTTTGATTAGATGTCACTATATATATATTATCACTCATATTATTATTTTTCATCACCTTAAACATTATTTACATATACACCCCCAAAGTTTTCCAAAATTACAAAATGACCCTAAAAGTTTTCAAAATTATATTTTTGCCCCAAATTTGTTTTAAGCTCTCATACTCTACTAATATCCGACCATTGCTCGAAATTAGCGCCTGTTTCTTTTTAGGGTCACAGATGGTTATTTTGAATGCCTCCCAAAGTTCAGAATATTACATCAGATTGTACAATTAGCTCCTTATGCAACTTTGATACTGCTTTTAGGACAATCTTAAAATATTTATGGATTGTCTTGGTAGACATATGGAACCGTCCACCTATCACCCGAAATCTTACGTTGTGTCCAAGTAAGTGTAGAAAAACTAGAACTTGTTCCCTAATTGACATGTCTGAAGTTGCATAAACTAAAATTTTCTTGGTTCGAAGTTCGCAGAGTCCAAAAAATACAGAAGGCATTTGGTTTATGCAATGTCGATCACCTCTATACAAAATGGTGTTCATGTACCTCTCATTTGCAACTTCATCGTTAACACGGGGCTTCCTTAGTATATAATCCCTATTCTGCCGGCGGTTCTCTAGCACGACAACTCCCACAGACATGACAGAGGTAGCTGCACCCAATATCGCATCACAAATGCATTTATTGTTCATCTATACAACCATTTTGAAACAAATAGCAAATTTTTAGTGCACTGTATATATCCATCTAAAAAGGAATATAAATGGTTATGAAATGAATAAAATATCAAGAGCTCATATAAACATTAGATTAAGCTTTCTAGTTTTAATATGAAAATAACCATATTTTGACTTGTCAAAGGAGGGTAAAAACAATGAGTTAGCTCAATGTTAACGCGTTTAAACTCTAACCCACAAAACACTAAAAGGTTGGGGACTCAAATTTTATTACAGAGGTAGTACGGAAAATAACATCTTCTACAACCAGCTATACGCCTATGCCTAAAAAAAGAAAGCATTTGTGATCATTCTAAAATTTTCAAGTTAGGTAACTAACATTTGGATCAAGTCATGCAACTGCCCTCCAAAACACCAAAACCGTCTTTAGTCCAACCCGTTTCTCCCCTCCCCTACACCCAAACACGAAAACAGGCAGATATAACCCACGAAAGTATAAACTAAAATGGAGGCTAAAAGATGAGATAGCCACATATGATACAATGCAGAGGGGATGTGTATGACATATGGTTCACTCTGCACGCTATGTGGAAACATTTAGCGATAAAAAGTGCAAATTCGTGATGTGGGTTTCTATAATGTTGTATAATGTTCGTGAAACAAAAGGATGAAACGAACAATTTGGTTTAGACATTTCAACAAACACCACAACTACGTAACTCTCAAATGGTAGAAAAACAAGTAAAGCCAACATAATTATACACATCTAAACCATGTACCAGCCTTAGTTCAGCTACATAAGGTACAGAAAGGATTCTCAGCAATATGGAAGCCAAGTAACAATAGAGGTGACATCCATCTAGATTCTCAAATTTATTTTTCATCTTTCACTCATATTCCTCTGGTTAGCCATAAAAATTGGTAATTTCAAGCCATTTTGAATGATTTGGTTATATACAACAGGTGGAAAGAGGAACCAAATGACTCGTACTGAAGATTTACAGAGAAAAAACAACGAAACTTACCTCCGTGATTGATGGACAAACCCTCAAATGCAAAAATAACATGAAACAAGAACCCAAATCTATTAATAAGGTGAATGAGATCATTATGCACTCACAAGATTTTGCATCAAAAATAGAATAAAAGCTTATCTAATCGAAGAGGCATCAATAGATTGGAGGGTATGGTGGTGATTGAAGAAGAAATAAATAGAGATAGTGAAGAAGAAGATCCAAAAACAATGATGAAATGAGAGAGGACAAACCTTGAAGACGCGGTGGCAGAGACAGGCGGCGGTGAGGAGGTGGCAGTGAGGAGGCAGTGGTGGCAGAAGTGACAGTGATGACGCAGCTGTGCGGAGGCAGTGATGGAGCCGGCAGAAGGGGAGAAATGACGGGAGTGGTTCCAGAAAATGACTTACGGTCCTTTTTTTGGTAAGTGGTTTTCTACATGGGAAAGTAGGGAATGACCCCCTCTACTTTACACGTTGTGCGATTTGCCCCCCTCTACTTCAAATTTAAGCACTAAACCCCCCCCCCCCACAGTTACAGAAAATGGGCACCTTAGACGGATCCGTTATGAATAGTGTGAAATGACCAAAATACCCTTATTTCTTTATTAGCTAATGACCCCATGTACTATACACGGTGTGCAATTTCTCCTCCTCAACTTCAAAATTAACCACTAAACCCCCTTACACTTACAGAAATTGGACACCTTAGATGGAACCCGTTAAATTTAAATTACAATTTTGTCCATGACCCTCCCCCTTCCTCCCCCCCCCCCCACACCCGTCAGACCAGTCCCCCACCCCATTCTGCGCTACCAGATTCACCGCAAACAAGGGATTGCCGCAATCTGCACCTCCTCCTCTGGTCAACCCCGCTACAATTGGTGATTCAGTAAGCACAACCACTGGTCTTTTTCTCCGACCACCAGGGAGTTACAAAAAAAAAAAAGGGAACCACGATTGCCGTTAGGATTTGCAACTAATTTGCAAATTAAGCTTTTGAAATCCTAAAATTAGGAGGATTTGAAACCCTAATTTAAAAATTAGGGTTTTGAAACCTTAAAATTAGGGTTTCAAAACCCTAATTTTCAAATTAGGGTTTTGTCTGCTCCTTCTCCAGATCTGATCTCGCCGCCGGCAACCGAAGCGTCCTCCTCACCCCACGCCGCCGACAGCCTCTCTCGGCCCACCATCCGGTAGACTCGCCCCACCCTACCACGCCGGCAAGCCCCTTGGCAAACCCACCCCACCACGCCGGCAAGCCCTTTGGCAAACCCACACCGCCGATATGCCGCCGGCAAGCCCCTTGGCAAACCCACGCCGTTGAGACACCGTCGGTAGCCCTTTCTCTCTCTAAATCCCATTTCAATTCAATTCAAATTTTCATCAATGCCGTGTTAATTAATAGATCACCTCGACGGGGTGCATCGTTACCTCCATCACTGTTGACTAACTTTGCGGCGACGGGAAGGGGAAGGGGGAGGGTGGTGCGGCGACAGGAAAGGGGGAGGCAGACGGGGAGACGAAGGGGTGCGGGGGTCGGGGGAGTTTGAAAGACAGAATTGGGTTGGGGGGTTGGGTGGTGGGGTGGTTAGAATTAGGGTTTTTCTTTTCTGATTTTCTTTTCTAAAAAGAGACAATGGGCAAAAACGTCATTTACAAAAAAAAATCGTTGGTCAACGCACGTATTGACCACGCGCTGTTATATTTAACGGTTTCCGTCTAAGGTGCCCATTTTCTGTAACTGTGGGGGGGTTTAGTGCTTAAATTTGAAGTGGAGGGGGCAAATCGCACAACGTGTAAAGTAGAGGGGGTCATTCCCTACTTTCCCCTTTTCTGAAAAATTTGTCTTGCTTTTCTATAGATCGTAAACATTTTTTGTAAGTAGTTTTCCAATAAACATGCCAAACACCAAACAGTATTCCAATAAACATGCTAAACACCGAAAAGTACAGAAAATGTTTTCAAGAAAATATTTTTCATGAAACAAACAGGGCTTTAGTAAAAAAAATGGGGGCTAAACAAGCAATATGCTCCATTGTCCGCAACATAATGTAACAGACAGTGGATCGATTTTTAACGCACTGCTATGTCGTCTGCCACATTATGAAGCTGGTGGCAGAGCAGGCCCCCTAAAACCTCTTTTGCTTATAAATCCATCTTCAACTTGATTCAACAATTCTCAAAGCAACCACAAGTACATCACATTCTCAAAGCGATACTCAATCACAAACGCACACATTCACAAATCAATACTCAAGCATAAACACATGATATTCTCAAATCACATCACACAACGAGAGACATGCACATATAGCTTTGCCTTCGGTCCTCGTTGCTTTGTGTAGAGCGCGACACACATATGCAAGAGTTGTTGCATCCCAAGCATACTCGTCAACCTCGTGCATATTACCCAACAAACCTAATACTTCGCGTTGTCTGTGTTCTTAGTCGTCGTTGGGAACAGAATAACCCCCACCATAAAAAGCAGAAAAGCCTTTGTGTGCAATTGTATCATCCCCACTGTGAAGCTTTCCAGCAAAACTGAGCGGACGTATCAACCAACCACTTCAATTTTATTCCGCAGTTCCCAAATGCATCCTAGGGTATTAGACCAAAGTTGTCCCTAGAAAATCTCTTAAGTTTCCTTTCAATCTTACTAAAACAAATTGGTCGTCGCATCATGGGCAGCACTAAGATGTACCCTACATCTTTTACAGTTATTATGGTCTCTCCAAGAAGGAAGCGAAACGTATTCGTTTTACGTCTTCATCGTTCAACGCGGGCACAAATTAAGGTGCGGCCATGTGAGGAAACACATCCCCGTGGGTAAAAATACCAAATCCCATTCTATGCAACAAACGTTTCTGATTCGTGTGTAACCTCCATTGTCCAATTGCATTTGTTACTACTGCAGTAAGTGTATCTCTTTCCTATGAATTAACAAAGCATATTTAAGGAAAATATACAATGTTAGTTATTGAAATTTAAAAAATAATCACAAAAATTAATATCTTACTTGTCCGTTCCAAATTGATGTACTTATATAATTTTCTTGGTCATACAACACGGATGGATCTTTGAGTCTGGGATTAAAGGCCATTTTTTTACTGAAATTAAGCAAATATATTAAGTTCGTAAATTGCTATCAAATGTTGGCAAATCTAGCTTTGTCAACACTAGCACGTGCATAATACATCATCTATATACATACATGCACATCTTTACATACATAATACATCAAGTTCGTAAATTGCTATCAAATGTTGGCAAATCAAACTTTGTCGAAACTAGCACATGCATAATACATCATCTACGTATATACATACACATCTATACATACATAATACATCATCAAAATCATGCGCAATACTCCCAAACTCAGGATTAAACACAAATAAAGCATGGGTTTGTGAACTTACGTGGTTAATTGCACAATTTAGGGGTTTCCTTGGAAGATTTTAGGGCTTGAAAACACAAAAATTACTGATCTACTTGCTAGCGCTGCAAGGAAGATAGTGAAGAAGGAAGAAGAATTGCGTGAAATTAAGGCTTGGTTCTTTTTATACCCATCATCCAGTACATAATGTGGCAGACAAAAAAAGTTTGAAAAGAAAACTGCCCTGCTGTCTGCAAGATAATGTAACGGACAAATGATTGATTTGAGTGTGTCATTAAAGTGCTCGTCTGCCACATTATGTAGCGGACAAGAGTTGATTTAATGTGTTGTCAGCAACTTATCTCTGCTACATAATGTAGCGGACAGACACTTATCCACTTGCAGACAACGACATCAAGGGAATTTTGGTCAAAGGGACCGTTTGCTACATAATGTAGCATACGACGGGTTTTCTTTCAAGAAAGTTAGATCAGGATGGATGGACAACCAGATTGTGCAAGTAACTTAACTGAAGTTGCATGCGCACTCAACGGATTACACACACACATACATATACATATGTACATATATAGGGACGTGATACCTTGCTCCTGCAAGCAACTTAAGCTAAATTGGGAAGGTGATCTCACTGTCCATCCATTGCAGATAGATTTGTACATATATAGGGACGTGATACCTTGCGCCTGCAAGCAGCTTAAGCTAAATTGGCAGGGTGATCTCACTGTCCATCCATTGCAGATGGACGCATTATTTATTGATTTTCATTAAGTAAACTTCACGGTACGCTACATTATGTATTGGAGGGTGAAATATACCATACTGCCCCTCTATTTGCCTTTGAACCCCTATGTTTCACCATATGCTATATTAGTCTTGCTCCCCCATATTTCCCTAGATCCCTTCGCTATTCTAGATACCTTCAGGCATGCTGGAGTGGGCCCCTGACCGCTAATAAGTAAAATCCAATCTGAGCTATCCAGAACCTCTAGTGGACGGCTAGATTACAAGCAGCGAAATTACTATTTCTCCACCAGTAGATGTGGATCGGCTTCCATATATTTATAAGGAATTGATCCGTTGCTCGCTTAGGCAACTTATGGTAAGTTGCCAGCGCCATCTGGCCGTCAATCCATTGTGGATGGACGGGCCATATCTATATTTTTTTAAGCAAACTTTACTGTCTGCCATATAATGTAGCTGAAGGTGAAATTTACAATATCCCCCCCCCCCCCCCGGTTTGCCTACGAATCCTTCTTACTCATTAAATACCTTCGAGGTATTTTAGTCGAAATCACCATCCGCTAGATAATATAGCAGACGGTGGATTTTTTTTTAAAACAAAGTTAGATTTGGTCCCTCCATCCACCATGGATGGACGGCCAGATCGCGTTACATACATACATGGGGGCTAATCCACATCTATCGGTAGAGAAATAACTATTTCTCCAACCTTCATCTGGCCATCCATTGTAGTCATGGATGGCCCAGATTCCTCTTCTTCTTTTTTTCTTTAACGGAAACCCGTCTAACCGCTACTCTTAGCGGCAGTTAGCCAAAATGCCCCTCGCAGCTCCCGAGACTGTTCAAAATCTCTTAATGGCCCATCTTAGTAGTGGTTAGGTGCGCCTCTCGAGATCATAATCGCTATACTTAGGCCCTGTTTGACACAACTTTTTTTTCAGTTTTGGAAATTGGAAAAAAAGTTGCGTTTGGTAACCTTTTTTTTTTCTTCTTCAGTTTAAAAAACCAGTTTTTAAACTGAAGAAGAAAAAAAAACTCCAAAAATGAGTTTTTTTTTCAGTCTTGGTTTTTTTTTTAGACCACCCTCCCACCACCGGCCGTCGGCGACCACCTCCGGCCACCATTACCACCGGCGGCAACCCCAGGCGACCACCGCCAGCAGCCACCATCAGCCGCCAGCGACCACCTCTGACAACCACCGCCGGCCGGCGGCCACCTCCGGCCACCACCACCGACGGCTAACTCCAGCCACCACCTCCGGCCACCACCGTCGGCGGTCGATGGCCACCTCCAGCGACCATCGCCGACAGCCACCGCCAGCCGTCGATGGCCACCACCACCGGCAGTTGCCGGTGGCCAACTCCAGCCACCACCACCGGCGGTCGGTGGCCACCTCCGGAGACCACCAACCACTGCCACCGCAAGCCACTGCAAAAAAAAAACTCAAAATAAAAAATGGGTTATCCAACACCCACTTGTTTTTGTAAAAAAAATAAAATTAAGCTGCTCTTTAATTTATTTATTTTTTGGAAATTGAAAACAAAAAAAAGTTTTGTCAAACATAGCCTTATAGCTGTTAGACCACCTAAAAGCCCTCAGATGCTCCTAACTACCTTACTTCCACACACACACACACACACTCTCTCTCTCTACCCCTAACCCTTTCTTCATCCTCCATCAACCCTAAGCCATTCCCAATTGAAGTCTTCCACAACTACAATCCTCCATCAACCCTAAGCAAAAATTAAATTAAAATCTTCCACCACCACTATCTTCAAATCCCTAGCTAGAATCCCGAGTTCAATAAGGACCTAGTAAGTTTTTGGAGCAATTATCTTGAAGCAAGTTTAGCCAAATTTGGAGCAATTATCTTGAAGGAGAGAATTGAAACCAAAAGTACCACATAGTAAGTTTTTCCTTCTCATTTCATTTCAATTCACAACATTAGTTGTAGGTTCATTTTATGATGTGTTGAGCATTTATAAAAATTATTCACTGTGGATTTCAACATAAAACATGGATGCAATTGAAGGAAATAAGTGTAGTGAAGATTCTCAACCATTTTACAAAGATCAAAATTTTCAAACATTGGATGAAGTTGAAGCATACTATAAAGCATATTAGAAAAAAGTTGGTTTCGGTGTTAGAAATAAGACGACTAGAAAACACATCAAAACGGACCAAATTTGTTTTCGACTATTTGAGTGTCATAGGTGAGCACCACAAGTACCTCTGGTGGTTCGGATCAGTGATGAAGGGCCAAGGAGACAAAAAAAAGGGACACGTTTTTTGGTACCGGGTGTAAGGCCCATATGTATGTAGTACACCAAGAAAACAAAAATCATTAGGTTGTGATTGGAGTCGAGTTACCCATAATCATCAATTAATGACCCCTAGTAAGGTTGATCAAATTCATTCGTATTGACAAATAAGCTCGACACACAAACAATTGTTATTTACAATGGACACGGCTAAGATAACACATTGTAGAATGATGGGGTTTTTTTCAAGTTAGGCCGGGGGAGTTGACAAATTAGTTTCAACGAGGTAGACCTTCGAAATAAAAAAAAAATCCTCAAAGGAAAGAGGCTTTTGGTGTGAGTGATTCTCAAGCTACGCTTGATTTCTTCAATCGCCTTCAAAGCGAGAATTCTATCCAACAAGATGATGATAACCGCATTAGTACTGGGTGGATCCTCATTTTAGGATTGCTTATAAAACTTTGGCCATGTTGTGACGTTTAGCACCACATACCGCACAAACAAGTGCTATATGCCTTTTGCTCTATTTATCGGAATGAACCACTGCTACAAATATATCTTGTTTGGCTTTTCTCTACTTAGGGATGAGACAGATGAGTCATTTACGTGGTTATTTGACACATGACTTGAAGAAATGTACCGTACTCCCCAAAAACCATCATCACCGACCAAGATTTGACAATGAAAAATGCAATTGCTAAAGTATTTCTAGATACTTACCATGGCTTGTGCAAATGGCACATAAGCAACAAATATCCCGAGCGGCTACACAATGTGAATGCAAACCATTCGATGTTTAAGAGTGATTTCAATACCTACGTTAAGAAATTGTTGATGGTCGACGTGAATGAGGAGAGGTGGGCCAAGTTGATGGATGACTACTCTTTGCTCAATCATGAATGGTTAAAAGGATTGTATGAGATCAAGACACACCGGGTTGAGGCTTACACCAAAAAGTTTTTTTTCTAAAAGAATGACTACGACCTCGAGAAGCGAAGGTATGAATTCCTTCTTTGATGGGTACATAGGTAACTCCTCAAGTATAAAGGAGTTTGTGGTTGAGATGCAAAAAGCCCTTGAGAAGAAAGTTTTTCTTGAAAGAGACACTGATGTTGATACCGTTTACAAAGAAAGAGCCAAATTAGTTTTTTCACCTTTGAAAGCTCATGCGGCTAAAGTCTATACCAAGAATGTTTAGAAAGTTTCAATAGGAACTTCAAAAGTTGAATCAATATAGTATGATGAAGTTGCATGAACATTATACGTCCAATCTCAAAGTTTATGCTTTGACAAATATGATAAATTTTGCCAATTCATGCTATTCTTTAGTTCCGAAGAACTGAAGACATTTTATCGTATCGCATTGTCTGATTAGTGGATTTGTTAATTGCAACTGTTAACTATTTGAGCATAGAAGTATACTTTGTCTAAATGCGATTAAAATTTTTAGCATAAAAAATGCCAGTGAAATTTTGAAATAGTACATCTTAAATCGATGGACGAAGCAAGCCAACAGAACACATGGTCACATGCCCTCATGGCACATGTTATAGTTGGTTTCAAACAGTCCGAAACACTGCGATATAATCACCTTTGCAAAATTATGAATGGTTTATCTTTGGACGCCGCGTCAAGAATTTAGGGGTACCAGTATCTAATTGATGTTGTTGTAAGGGAGAAAGCCGATTTGACATAGTTTAGGGTGGCAATACCAGACACTAGAGACACTCCATCCACTCGGATCACTCAAGCCGCTTAAGTCACTTGAGCTTCGGTCATAGGTTCAGAGCCATGTATTGACAAACGTTGTTTGCAAGGTAACATTGAAGATATTTTGGATCCAGTTCTTTCTCAAAGAAAAGGGCACAAGCGAGTTACTAGGATGAAGAGTCTGATTGAAAATGCAACATGTCAGAAATGACTTTGAAAGTGTGCCTTGTATAATAAAATGAGTGATCATGACAAGAAAAACCACTACAAAGTGTTGGGTATCAAACCCAAAGGTCTACATGACAAGGATGATGATGAAGAGTGTTAAGTTGTAATCTGTAATTTGAACTTGCATCCAAATCTTGTACTATTCAATTTATACTTTGATTGTTTAGTTGTAATTTGTAATATGAGCTTCGGTCAATTGTAATTTGTAGTTTTTAATCACCTTTGTAATTTGTAGTTTTCAGCAAAAAAATCAAATTTTCACTCAAAGCTACAAAAATGGGGCAATAAGTGTGCAAAAGAGGGCAGAATCCTCAAAAATAAAAAAGGGCCTCTCCTAACCGCTTCTTTAACTAGCGTTCAGTGGGCCAAAATTATTGAGACCATCCCCTGGCCGTTTCTATTATTAGCGGGTAGGAGATTCTGAGAGCGGTCCCTAACCGTTAATAGCAGAAGCAGTCAGGACTCCCTAACCGCTACTAAGTGTAGCGGTCACACCTCCCTAACTGCTACTAACACAAGCAGTCACACAAAGCACCCTCCTCCGCCCCCCTCCCCCACCCAAAAAAAAATATAGCTTCCAAACCTATTTCCCTTTCTCTTTTATGCCAAACCCAACCTACTTGTTTGTTGTGCCAAACCTGTACATGCTCCATCCAACAATCCTCATGACAATTCACTCCAATTCATCCAACAATCCTCACAATAATTCAATCCAATCCAATCCAATTCAGCAATTCTCAAAATAATTTAACAATTCTCAAAACCAATCCAAATATAGTAAATGATAAGATTAATGAGGAAAAGACTTTTACATATACAATCCATCAAGGAAATTACAAGATTAATGGGGAAAAGACTCTTACATATACAATCCATCAAGGAAAAGACTTTTATATATACAAAAATGTCAATTGCATCAATAATAATACGGAGGAACCCTAGCTACACCCTTTTTAAGCTCCCGAGCTATCCTCTTTCTAAACGTCAGGGCATCCCTTCGAGACCAAGTCGTCGTGGCGAGATCTTCCATACGAGCTAAGTATTCCATGTACTTCAGCACATAAACACCACAATGATGAATATTGTGTTATTTTGGCCGATCTTGCACCATTTCCACTGTCCAAGGATCCAACGTAGAGTTGCTCGTGATGGCTTATCCCAAATAGTGTCGTATGGCTAGTGAAAGGGTAGTAGTCTGCAAAAATAGAGTAGAAAATATCAACAAACATTCAAATACGACATTATCAATATTAACATTGAATTGTAGACTAACCATTACATTGATATATTTTTTGTACATCTCATTCTATAACAATCCTGGACCATCCTCCCTCAGGCAATGATCGATGCAGACTGATCTCATCGAAGGATACACGACCAATGAGAAAAAAATGGCTACTATGTATATGAGGTATGAATATCATGTTCACCTCCAACGCATGACGTTGATTATCCGTCCTCTTCATGACCAACAAGTTGGGTGTAGATATCCATGCACCCTTGTTCTTCCCTCTCCTCCTTCTCCATTCTGTCAAATTATTCATGTTTTCTAGCAAGAACATGAATGAAGAGGGATACATGTTGATCTTTATCTCACTTGAAGGGTTATGTTGCCGCTCTTTAATCCGAAGTAGGTCCGTGTAGGCATCCTTACCAAAATTGGCAAGATCCATGTTTGGAGCCAATGTCATGACATCCTCATGACCTATGTGATATGAACTGGTCTCGTTCGTAATGGGGAAGTCTGTTGTGACCTTTGGCTCAGGCCCAAAATAATGGTCATCAATCCAGTCTCGCTTAGGCGACCTCAGAACCTTGGTCGATATTCTTTTGTCAAATCGGATCACTGTTGCTCCTAAGGAGCTACTTGGGTCACTTGACTGTGGGGCTGAGAACCGTAGACATCAATCGACAAGCTAGAAGACGGCTCCCCCCTTGGTATCCCCTGTACTCATTACTAAAAAAATTTACTTCAACCTTGTACCTCACAATCATCTTCTTGATGTCGTCAAGGGCACGCTCGTCAAACTAGTCAAACCCCTCCAAAGCCTTGAATACGGAACTACCCAAGTCAACCTAAACAAAATGGGTTAAAAGAACACTAATCAACCATATTGCAAGCATAATTGACAAACTAGCATAAGGATTGTAGTAGAATAAAAATACTTCCAATGTTTAACGCCTAGAAGTGTTGTACATCGTACGCGGCTCATAAGATGTCCGAGTGGCCTATGAAGGGCGATTTATCCTCGTGCGTATTATAATGTGGAACCATTTTATATACTCCTCAATACTAGTGTCAGGACTCTTCATCGATACAAGGCTATCATATGTCTTTTCCCATGTATTCCACTGGTGTCCCTCGTGGCACATCATATCTAATGCATCTAGTTGGTCGAAGTTCAAACCTCAACCTTTCCTATATGGCCGCATGTCAGGAGAAGCTTCCGGTATCCCTTACAGACATCCAGCTTGCCTCATTGTTCGATCAGAAATTTGGAACTCACAAGTCTCAAAATGAATGAGAGGCACACGAACTAAACCTCCCAACACATACTAAATAGGAAGTTGCTAAGTCCACTCTCCAACCATTGCATCACTTTGGAATATGACTGTCACTTGACTTGGGATTCTTCTAATATCTTGAGCTCCTCCCGATAAAATTTCAAATGGTGATGGGGATCTACCATTCTCCTCATATTGGGCATCCCCATGAAATTGTGCTCCCACGGGTAGTCTTTCATAAGACCAAACATGTGAAGTCAAACATTGTCTGCAATTAGTACAAAATCAAGAACATATTGGTATATTAACAAAAAAATATAATAGTTCAAACTTGTAATAAAGACAAGCACTCGACAATTGACTCGACATTCTTTCTCGTGGCTTTATGGTGCTCAATACAAATAGGCAAGTACAGATGAACCCCATATATGACTAAACCTCATCAAGGTCATCCAAAAACATCATAATACTTTGGATGCACTGTGTTCTTCTAGTGTGTCGGGAACAATATAGCTCTAACAACATACAACAAAAACAGCTTCATATGCGTGTCTAAATCATGGCACGTCTATTCATCGGGTAACACGCCAAACTAACCCTCTCAGCCAGGTAAGTTTGATGCCATTTGATGTCAAAATATTATCCTAGAAAATATTGACGTGATGCGGTTGGCCTACCTGAAGTATGGATTTTCCATAGCATGGAAGTCCGAGAATAAAGCCAGCATCTTCTAATGTTATAGTCATTTCACCAAACCAAAAGTGAAATGTGTTCATCTTGCTCCTCCAACGCTCAACTAGAATGGATATAAGGCATTCAAGACTGTTTCTAATACTCCTCTTTCTACACCTTCAAATACATCCTCGCGATGTGGTCATTATCTTCGCAAAGGACCGACGAATCGTAGGGCCCAAGATTAAACTCCATATCTTTAAGAATAACACAAAATTAAAACTAAGGGTTAAATACACGTTAGTACCCTGAAAGTACCTCGAAGTCTCACTTGAGAGTCCCAAAGTTTATTTTTTACACATAAGGGTCTGTAATTTCAAATCCGCAATAAGTAAAGACTTCCGTCCAAATTTTTAACGATCTAGCCAAATCCGTGAGGGACAATTTTGTCCGGACAAGTTTAATTTTTTTCCTTATCTTTTTCAATTTCACACTTCTTCTTCTTCGTTTGCGATGGGGTTGGTAACGTGGTCGGCGGTGTGACTTTTGATTTACGATGAGGTTGAGGTAGTGGCGGATCTAAGGACTTTGGGGGTTGGCGCGGTTGCGACGAGGCTGGGATGTGGAGACGGTAATGGGTGACGACGGTTTTATTGAGTGATGGTGCTTGTGAGTAATGACTTCATTGAGTTTAGGTGTGATGGTTTGGCTGATGAAATTGTGATTTGGGATGGAATGATGTATTTACCGATGAACATGGAAGCCGGAGATGACATTTTCTGAGAGATGAGATACATTGGTGGTGGTGCTGATTGTTTTGTCCTAACGACTTCGATGGTGAAGAAACTAGTAGCAACTTCTCTGATGCAGAGACAAGGAAGAGGAAACAGAAGAGGACCTTCTGGTTGCGTTCATCATTCCAAAGCACACGGTGATTTGATTGGTGAAAGAAAAAAGTATAAGGTTTTGGGATTCAATATCTTGTGAGACTTCATATTCACAATGGGACTTCCTAGGGTTTGATTATGTGGGGAAATAGGAAATTGTGCAATTCAATATCCTGCAGATTGATAGGGTGGGTTGTTTTGCAGACGCAGCGATGGTAATCAGTTGCTAAGATGGAAGAGGCGTGAGCAGCGGCTCTTGTGGTGGCTAGATCAGGTATTTTGTGGAGAGAGAAAGACCCCGGTCGGAACAGAGGAGGAAGTAAGAGAAAGATCAGAAATGGGGACTTCCTAGGGTTTTAAAAAAAATAAACATGTCCGGACAAAACTGTCCCTTACTGATTTCGCTAGATCGTTAGGAATTTGGACGGAAGTGCTTACTTGTTGCGGATTTGAAATTACAAACCCTTATGTGTAAAAAGAACCCAAAAGTGAGACTTCGGGGTACTTTCAGGGTATTAACGTGTATTTAACCCTAAAACTAACTTAGCATGCATACTCTTTACATTTCAAAAAAGTAATATTCACTAAAATACAAATATATATATATATATGTGTGTGTGTGTGTGTGTGTGTGTGTAGTTAAGATAACTGAAGTTCAAATTCCAACCCCTTGAAGTCCCAATTTTAAACCTTAGAGAAAGCTGAAACCCTGAAAAAACCCTAATTTGAATCCCTAAACAAATATTATTTCAAAACATAACAAAGCCCTAATTTCGAAACATAGAAAAGCCCTAATTTTAAAACCCTAAAAAAGCCTCAATCTTGAAACCCTAAAAAAGCCCTAACCTCAAAACCTAAAAACCTCTAATTGAATCCTTAATTTGAATCCATATATAAACTTGTAGTTTCAAACCTATAAAGCCCTAATCCCTTACCCATGAATTCAAAACCTTAAAAATCCCTAATTTGAATCCCTAAAGAAACACTAATTTGAATTTCTAGAAAGGCCATAATTCAAAATTTAAAATAAACATAAATTGAATCCTAAACAAGCTACAATTCATGAATATGTCATGGATCTATGGAAGAAAATTCGAAATACTTACTTTTTTTGAAGTGCATCTTGAACTAAGTATTTCTCCACCGATCATTTCAACATTCTTCTAACTACTATCCACCAATCTTCTAGAGAGAAAGGAGTTTAGAGGCAATAAAAATGGTGGGATGAAAGGAAGAGAGAATTGGGGAGGATAAGAGAGAGAGAGAGAGGGGAAGTGGGTATAGGCCGCCCATCTAACTGCTTCACTTAGTAGCGGTTAACCGCTACTAAGTGTAGCGGTTAGGGTCTTGGGAGGCGCACCTAAGTGCTATTCAATCAATATATGAACAAGAATACGATATTCAAAAAGCTTTGAACCCCGTTGGAAAGGCCAAGTGGGGCAAAGCATACTAATTCGACTAGATTGGTTTATGATTGAATTTTACGGTGTCCATACTCTTATGACTACAATATGTTTGCTCACCGCTCTTCAAGCGATACAAGGGTTGTCAGTGCACACGATGTCTGTGGACCTAAAGAAAAATTTAAATTAAATTTAAATAATAAAAGGTACATAAAAAGAAAAAAATAATTTAACATGAAGATGAAGATCGAGAGGGAAGTAGTAGTAAAAATAAAGTGGAAGAAAAAAAAAATTGGCAATCGGACCTGAATAAAGTCTGAAACTTTTCCACGGACACATGGCCAATTTTTGGTACGAGTACAATTCTACTTCTAAATATACTAGCCCAGAATCCCGTGCCAAGCACGAGACAGTTTATTAACAATAATTTATCTTAGTAGTTTTAAAATGCATAATAAAATATATTGCACAAATTTATAATTTTATGATTATTTTATCAAAGATAGTTACTTTAATTTTGGCTTGAACTTTATTGTAATAAAATAAATTAATCTTTCTGGTGAAATATCAATAAGCAATGTCCTTGTGCATATCTGCTAATTCTGATTGGGTAACTATATAGATGTACAAAAATTAAAAGCTTATTTAGTACACAAAAAAGAAAAAGTAAATTCTACTGATAAAAATATGCTGAGAACATATTGAGATCAATTTGCTATTGCATAAGACATTTTATTATTTTTTACGTATCTTTTCAAAAAAAATTGTACCTTTGAATGTGTTGTCCACAGTGTTGTTAAAGGCGCGCCTAGGCGCAAGGCGCGGCTAGGCTCGCACTCAGCGCCTCACCTAGGCCTAGGCGCAGCGCGTTCAAGAAGGCGCGCGCCTAGTGAGCCTAGGCGCCTGGGAGCCAGGCGCGCACGGTGGTGGAGGCGCAAATCCAGGCGCGTTGGCTGAACAGAATGGGTGGTCGGCAGCAGCGTTTGCTTGATGGTGCCTTCAGTGGAAGCACGAAAGCGCCGGCAATGGAGTTGACAGAATAAAGCAGCGGCGATGAAGGCCACACTACGGGGATTTGGGCGCCGGCAACCGTAGGTGTAGCCGGAAATAAGGGGCTGACCGGTGATAAATCTCGTACGGGGGTGGAAGTGGCGCGGCGGTCGCGGAGGCTCGGTGAAGGGGCAGCTGGAGTTGCTCGCCGGGGATGGGGCTGCTGTGAGTTGGTCGGCGATGGGGCTGCCAACCGGAGTTGGCGCTGGTGATGGCGATCCACGACGACTTGGTGGTGGCGGTTGAATTTTTTGGAGGGTCGCGGTGGTGGTCGACGTACCCGTGGCCGGAGTTAATCGCCGGCGATGGAGAGTGGCCGGCCGTGGAGCAATCGGAGACCGGAGCGGTGCTGCCAATTAGGGCCGGCTGTCCTATCTCTTTCCCTCTTCCTGACTTCTCTTCCTCTTCTCTCTTTTTTTTACTTACTCCTTTTATCTTATTCTCTTTTTTTTTACTCCTTTTATCTTATTCTCTTTTCTTTTTTTTGTCTCCTTTTATCTTATTCTCTTTTGTTTTTTTTACTCCTTTTATCTTACTCCTTTGAAATTTTGTTAATTGTAATGTTCTTTTTTTTTTTACATAATTTATTATTTTTGTGTATTATTATTATTATTTATTTATTTATTTTAATATTGCGCCTCGCTTCGAAAAGGCGCGCGCCTTGCGCCTAGGCTCCAGGGACCTTTTGCGCCTTAGGTGCGCCTGCGCCTTTAACAACACTGTGTCAAAGGTTGGCTACCTATGCATCGGCCTAAGGGATTCGCAAGGAATTGATTCCTTTTAGTTTGGTCCCAATGAGACTCGATCTAAAGATCTAAGGATAAACCTCAGAATCTTTATAAGTTGAGCTGTCATTTGGGTGATTTAATGCATTTTAGTAATCTCTACAAACCACCAAAAGAACCACCATACGAGAACGAAATAAAATATACGGCCATCACCCCTATCATTATCAAGCCTCTTCTGTAAGATATCCTGATCTAGTTAGAGATGTAGTTGATTTTATTGTATATGTCCATTAATCAAGAGCGACTTAGTGTGGCAACTTCCATCCGAAAAGACTAGTTTTTCGAGTCGCCATCTTAAGACATCCCTAGATTGACTCCAATAATCCAATAAGGCTTTTTAATCTACGAAACCAGGGATTCGAATTCAAGGGGCACCTCATACTTAGGGGCTAATTGCACCTAGCACCCCATGGTTCTGATTTTAGTATCCATTACCAAAAATTCAATAATCTTGGTATCAAGCACAAAATAGCGGTCAAAATGACCTTTAGCATAAGCCCTTCACGTCATTTACATCTTCCTCACTACCTTCTCTCTCTCTCTCTTTATATATATATATATATATATATATATATATCTTGTTTCTTTCGGTGCCCCTCACCACTACACACCACCATCAACACCAAGAACCCAACTTAAGCGCCATCGTCGTCTCTAGCATTTGGCGTCATCCTCACCCTCTTCACCTAGCCTAACATGTCCCTCCCACCCTCGATCTCTCATCCCTTTGACCTCCGTAGCAATTAGAACCACTTCCAGATCTGTATTTTGGACACAAATTGGGTTTAATGATGGATTCATGATTGCACTTTGAGGGTAAATAAGTGTGATGACAGTGGTCATGGTAGCAGTGGTCTGCACCTATCATTTTCTTCTCCTTCTTGATTATTTAGATCATTTGGTCCTTTCCAAATCTAGGTCTTTTCTAAGATTAAAGTTAGATCCACTAGATGAAACCATGGTTAATAATGGTGAATCTAGGTCTATTGCATTTTCTCAGCATGTGTGGTTGGTTGTGACGACAGTGGTGGATGTGGTGGGTACTGTTGGGTTGATGGCAGTGTGATCAGGTGGTAACCCAATCTCAGGTAGTTTTCTCAAAATTTGCCATGTAAGAAGCAAGGGGATAAGTGAACGTAACTAGTATTGTATAGGCACCCACAGTATTTTTGAATTCTCATTCTTTGTTTGGGGTACATAATATTGTCATAGATTTGGGACGTAGGTGATGGACCTTTAGTTGTTGCAGATTGGATGGAGTGGCTTGAAAGTAAGAAGGTGATGTTAGCACAACAACAATGGCCATGTGGAGCTTCATCTCCTTGCAAAGCTAAAAGATTGATGTGCTTAAAGATATCCTAAAGCTGTATTATGTGAGTACTTTTTATTTTCTAAAAGTATTGAGTGACATTGTTCTTCCATTAAAGTTAGATTCATTTTTCTATTAATAGAACTTGAATGGGTTTTAGTGGTTGTTTTGTGCTGTTGTGTTGTGGTTGTGATGGTTATGGTCGGGGACTTTGGTTCTTTTTCATGGGATGCCAGTGGTGATGGGATATAGGGGTGGGCTACGGTGTTGGGTGCTGATGGTGGTGCACGGTTGGGGGGGGGGGTAGTATCGGGATTGAGAGAAAAATAAGAGAAAGAAAAAAAATAATGGGTAAGAGGGAAAAGACGTGGAAGGGTTGGGGATTAATTATTAGTGCCATTTGGAGGTGACTAGGATTTCAGGCGAAGAGACCAATTTGGCCAAAAAAATTAACCGACGTTTGGTCAAAAGCCATTTTGACCGTCAAATTGTATTGGGTACCAACATTGTCAAATTTTGGTACTGGGTGCCAAAATTAGAACTACATGGTGCTGGGTGAAATTGGCCCCTAAGTATGAGGTGGTGAGTAAAATTAATGTGATTTAGGGACTAAATTATACAACGAGAAGGTTTTAGGCATCTCATCATAGCTTAAATAAGTCTCTATGCATTTTTATGTGATTTTTCATAATTTTATATCCAAAACAAATAAACTAAACAAAATTGCAAGTAAAACCTGTAGACACCCAATATTTGTAGTTATTATTAATTAAATAAATATTGGGCTTCATTAGTAATTAGAGTTTATTATTAAGCTTAGGCCTACTAATATAACTTAATTAATTAATTTGGTCTCATCCAGTCCAATTATCAAGGTCATAAGTCTAATTGTTCAGTCACATGGTCCAGTTAGTAAATTAGGCTCAGTACAGTCCAATTGTGTCAATCCAGTCCAAGCGTTTAGATTTATTTTACTTTATTTTTTCTATATAATTTAGGAAAATGTTATGTGAATTATCCTTGATGTAAGGGATTAAATCCTTGATTTATATGGTTTAGGAAGATAACTGCCGAATCTGGTACATCACATCTACAAAACCAGAGATAATTATCGAAATTAGGATCAGATAATACCATTTGGAAAATTATGATAAAATTATGAGATGAACCGGCCGATTTTAGACAAACCGGCCGGTCAATTGACTTTTGTCATTCTGCGAATTTTATCAAATATTCTGACTTATCTCCGGCTCACAAATTGACATAGCCAATCTTATTAGTTTTGGCGCCCAAGAGCTCTATAAATAGGCCTATTGGCCTTAATTTTTAGGGATCTGGTTCTTGGATCTCAGTTTCAATTAAGCTTATTCTGCCTAGAGATTTTATACCATTTCTCTGTGACGTGGTATATCATCTCTTCTGAGAATTTAACCCTTCATACTCACTTTAATTTCTTTCATCGTGGATCCTTCGAAGGGCATTCCCGAGTCATCAAGACAAGAAAATTCCCGAGGTAATTTTAGTAGCTTTCTAGTCTAGCTCATCAATATAGAATTGTCTCCCATTTCCCATGATTACATTTCTGTTATAAAAATAAAAAAGAGTGTTTTTCATTTCTCAATCTAAGTCTAAGATCGAAATGATGATTACTTCTCGTAGGACCAGAGTCGAACTACTGTTGTTTTGATTCCGGTTTGTCTGACTGGATACATAGGCAATTCGATCTCCGATGTTGAGTACAAGCCAAAAATATAAAAATAAACCTAGGTGTGGCAATTTCAGAGTCGAACTACTGTTGTCGACAATTTCAGAGAGGCGCATGTTAGCAGGAACTGTAAAAACTCAGCTGCAACTGTAGCGACGGTGAGCGATGGTCTTATTGGCTCGTGCATCGATCGGTGGCGATGAGGATTGGGAGGCGCACGTTCACATTAGCGGATCCAGAGACGTGGGTCAGCAGAAATAGTAGAAACCATCTTGGTGGTGGTGGACGGTGCCCATAGTAACTGGGCCTAATTTATGGGTGGTTACTATGGACGTTGCCTACAGTAACTGGGCCTAAATTATGGGTGATGGCAAAATAAGGGGTGAGGCTTCTGTTGCAACGCCCAACAAGGCGATGGAGGGTCTAATTAAGAGATAATCTGGGTGGTAGCACCATAATTTGTTGTGGTAGAAACTAGTGGTAAATAAGCAATGTGAAAAATGGAGTTGAATTGTATATGAATTGGTTATGGCAAAGTGATGGAGGTGGGTGGTGCTGGTGGAGATTAATGATGGGGCGGGTGGTGCTTTGAGTGTGTTTGTGAATCTGTGTGCAACTATGATGTTGGGGTGGGATTTTTGGGACAAAGTGACTAGCTTGTGTAGTGGTTTTGGTTGGTAATGCTGGGTGGTCCAGTGGTTGTGAGAGAGGATAGAGGAAATGGGAAGAAGGAGAGGGTAGTATTGCCACATCAGCAAAAATCGTTAGTTAGGTTCACGGTAACGGTGGGCATATCTAATACAAAATTTTCATATTTTGGATAAAATTGCAAAATTTTGAAACCTACGTCTTTGACTGTAATTTACCCCTAAACTGAGGGATATAAGTGATATTATCCCTATATTTTTATATATACTTGATGTCGACGTGTATTTTTAGCTGCGAACTATCTACCTTAGCATTCGATATACTTTTAGTGACAAAAAAATTCTTTAATAATGATGTACATAATACCATCGATTTGTCAAACGAGATAGCGTAATAACTCGTTGATAATTTTTCTTAATGCATAAATTATCATAAATGTTATTGTTGGACCATTTCGCGATAATAAATTCAGGTAAGAAAATTTAGCGACAAATGAATGAGTAGGGTTTTCTTCTTCTAGCTAGGGTTATATATATACATAAATATATATACATAAATATATATATATGTATATATGTATATATATATATATATATATATATATATATATATATACACACACAACACATGTTCTGGGACAGCCGTCCAAGGCACCCCTTTAAGCCGTCAAACTCACCTGTGAGAGGAGAGAGAGGGGACTGGACAAGGATTTTTGGCGATCGTCTTGGATTTTTCGGTAAGTTTTCTAAATCTTTTTCTCTTTGTTAGTTAATAATTTATAGAATAAAAGGGGAGGCATGGGATTTCAGCCGTGAGAGTGAGTTCTGTGAGTTTGGTGGCTGCCGCGAAGTGAGTTTAAGGGTATACGGTGCCGCATAGAAGATATGTATATGTGTGAGTATATTGTGTGATTGTGTGGGCGCGTGGGTTGTATGAGAGAGGGTTTTATAAATGGCAAAAGTTAGTCACAGAACTTCTCAATGTGGAAGATGATATTGGTTGTAAGTTGGCCGAGGAAGATAAGCTAACTGCGAATTGAGCTAAAAAAATGTTTAGGGTCTTCATTGTCAGTGGTTACGGTGATTGTGGATATGGGTGAGGACATAGTGACTAGATATATTTTCCAACAGCTTCGTGGCTATGAAATGTGTGGTGTTAGGGTATGGCAGTGGTTGGCTTAGTACATGTCGATTTGTGTTTATGAAGTATATGATATTATTTGGTTCTGCCAATGAGTGGGTTAATATTTTTGAGTGTATTGTGTGTGTTTGTGCGCCAACTGGTGTATATATTTGAATGTGAGTGTGGCTGTGTATAAGTGGTGCAGTGGTGTGTATATGTTATAGTGTGAAAATCATGGAAGCTTGTGGGTTTCTGGCCATGGGAGAGAGGGAGTGAGTTGAAAAGAGTGTCAATGGGTTTGTGTGAGTGGGTGAAATGTATAAGGTGTTGGAAAAAGAGAAGAGATGGAGAAAAGACCACGCCATCTTGTGTTAGGCATGTGTGCAAGAATGGGGATTTTGTGAACATGTGTGACTGAGGGTGAAAGTGGTTTGTGAGAGTTCTGTGTATTGTGTGATAGAATGAGTGTGTGTGTGTGTGTGAGAGAGAGAGAGAGAGAGAGAGAGTGCATGTGAGTGAGTGTAATTAAAAGAAGAAGAAAGAAGGAAAGACCCACTGCCGTGAGGCAGTGGGTGTGAGATGGAAGGTGGTGAGTGCAGTGAGAGTGTTGTGAATGTGTGTTTTAATGTAAATAATGGGTGTGTGTAAGTGTTGTTTATATATATTGTGTATATAAGTGTGTGTGCGTGTGTGTGTGTGAAAGGGAATGCACTGTGTAAGTGAATTTATGAGTGATCTGTGAATGAAGGAGAGATTAAGTGTAGGGAATCGAGTGAAGTGGGCTGAGTTCAGTGATGTATCAGTAGTACCCTATGCTTATACAGGTATACCACAGATTTACGCTAAGTTTGACACGTGAGTTGGGTAGTGCCCGATGATTGCTAGTGTGTCAATGTTTACAATATAATATGTTAGGCTATATTTAAATTTCTGGTAAAAAATTTGTAATTTTCTAAGAATGTATTTTTTTAATATTTTATACGAGTTTAATATTTTATGAAAAAGTTCTAGAAAAATTAGGGTAATATTTTTATAGTGTAAAGAAGCCTCTATATAAATTTGGTGATTTTTAGGGTTGATTTGTTATCCTTTTTGTAACGCATTTAGTTGAGGAAACAACCCCGGTGGTCCCTGTACTATACGCGTTTTGCCACATTAGTCCCTAAACAAAAATTTTATCTATTTTAGTCCTTAAACATTACGCCGTTTGCCATATTGGTCCTTTTCTCAACTTCCGTCCAAAAATGTCCGTTTGTGGACCCCACACGAGGGGCACAAAGGACCTTTCCCTTCCTCTACCCGTCACCGGCCAGAAACCCTCATTTCAGGTGGGCAGAAACCAATTCCTCCCTCCAAAAACACAAGGCTTCGATCGGGGCTTGTGGAGCGATACCGCCGTTGGTTGCTTTGATGATCAGTGGGTTGGTCAGAGGAAAGAAGGACTCCTTGACGACGCTTTACAAGCTTTGTTCGGCGAGAGTGAACAAGGAGAGGGCGGTGACCGCCGGTGCGGTGAGGCCGTTGGTGGCGATGGTGGAGGAGTAGGGGACCGGGCTGGCATAAAAGTCGATGGCGGTGCTGAGCAGCCTGGCCGGGATCAGGGAAGGGAAGGAGGCGATCGTGGAAGAGGGTCGTACGGCTGCATTCGTGGAGGCGATCGAGGACGGGACGACCAAGGGACCTGCCGAAGCATGCCGCTGTGCTTTCACTTGCGGTCCAGGGCGAGGGCCCAGTCCAGGTGCTTGGACAGGTCGGAGGCGATGCGGCGAAGGGGGAGCTCGTAGAGAGACTAGGTGGATGAGGCGAGGTGGACGGTGAAACGGAGGAGGTGGATGAGCTGGGTGGTCTGCTTGGCGAGCTCAGAACAGTCGGGCTTGGAGCATTTGGTCTCCTAGGCTGATTTGATGACCCAATCGGCGAGCAAGCAGGATCAGGAGGGAGAGCTCGTCTTCGGCGGCCATGGCTGAGGGAACGGCTGCTGCGGCTGCTACTGCTGCTGCTGAGTGAATTGAAAGCGGAATGACCAAGAGAGGGGAAGTGTCCTTTGTGCCCCTCGTGTGGGGTCCACAAACGGACATTTTTGGACGGAAATGAAAAAAAGGACCAATATGGCAAACGGCGTAATGTTTAAGGACTAAAATAGATAAAATTTTTGTTTAGGGACTAATGTGGCAAAATGCGTATAGTACAGGGACCACCGGAGTTGTTTCCTCCATTTAGTTTAACAAAATGAAAATTAAAGAAATAGTTTTAATACCTTTTAAATTCTAGTTTTTATTTCTATAATTTTTATACATATATTAGGGCTTTTACAAAAGTTGTGAGTCTTTATTTCGAGCTAGAAGCAATTTTGGCAATTTATGGGCTTTTAGTGTATTTGAAGAAAGGGAAAATTACACTTATATCCCTGAGGTTAGGGTATAATTACAGTCAAGGACAACGAGTTTCAAAATGTAACATTTCGTGACCAAACATTTTAAAATGTATCAGCCGTGTCCATCCGTTAGGGTTCCGTCCAAAAATTGTATTTTTTGTATGATGTCATCAATATGTATTTTTAAAATGACGATACTACCCCTTGTACTGTATATATTGAAAAATATCTGTTTATTATTATATATGATTTATTTATCAGTTTTAGTTTTAGGATATTCCTGAAACCCTAATTTGCAAATTAGGGTTTTCTTGAAACCCTAATTTACAAATTAGGGTTTTATGTTCTCTCTCCCATTGCCGGTGAATCTGAAGTCCCCGCCGGCCGTCGCCTCCCTCCCCCGCCCCAGCCGTCGGCAGTCCCTTCTTCCCCGGCCCCTCGCCGCCGGTAGCCCCCATCCCCACCACCCCCCCCTGCTCGCAGCCTCTCCCTGCACCACCCACCATGTCGGCAGCCTCTCCCCGTAGCACCCCACCACGCCGGCAAGCCCCTCCCCGCACCACGCTGCCGGCAATCCCTTCGCAAACCCACACAGCCGGCAGCTCTCTCTCTCTCTCTCTAAAACCCTATTTCGGAAACCCACAATCCCGCCGATCCCGTCAATCCCTTCGCGAACCCACGATCTCGCCGATCCTGAGAATCCCTTCGCAAACCCAGAATCCCGCCGATCTCGCTGCCACCACTGGTTGCTGCCTCGCCGTGGCTGGTTGGCCGCGGTGGGGAATGGGAGGCGCAACAACGTGAGGGGTGGAGGGAAGGTGGTAGCAGCAGTGGAGTGGTGTGCGGGGTGGTGGGGGAAGAGAGAGAGAGAGAGAATTAATTTAAGAGAGAGAGAATTTAAGAGAATTTAATAGAGAGAGAGAATTAAGAGAATTTAAGAGAGAAAAATTTAAGATAATGGCATTTGAATAAATAGATTTATAACTTGAGGGCAAAATAGTCTTTTTATCAAAACCGTTATGTATTTTTGTATTCCGTCTGGTCAAAGGACATAAGTGTAATTATACCAAACTATTGTCCTTGGCTGTAATTATACCCAAACCTCAGGGATATAAGTGTAATTTGCCCTTAAAGAAATTATTTTTGTTCGAAAATATTCAAAAATTATACTTTTATTCCATATGATGTATTAAGCTATAAAGAATACTTAATGAAAATTAAAAATATTTATGGGGTATTTCTGAGCCTCGAGGAGTGTGAAGAGTTTCGGGATAGGTTGACCGTGTGTGGAACCGTTTCAAATTTCATCATTCCAGGTAGAGAAATGGGTACGTTGTGGATAGTTATATTAGGTTCATAATATATTAGTGTGGATAGTGTTCTGATAAATGATTTGTCATCCTAGGTTAATTCTGAGTATTTGATCGATGGCGTTTTAGCTTCATCTTACTTGGATCGTGGTAAGAAATTTTCATCCGAACCAAACTCCTCATAATTATTTCATATGTTCTTCTGATTTGTTATCATTATTCTTTTAGATTCTGTTATTTTGATAAAGTCACATTGTTTGCCTTATAAACCTTTCATTGAGCCTTAAAACGTTTATTGAAACTCTTATCGGTGCTCATTTATTATTGTCCATCGAGCATTGAATAACATGTTGCGTTAGTGAATTGTTGTCCTTATGTATATTGACATGAGATTATGCATTGATGTGTTTTGGCAGGAGTTGGTGTATATTAGGTATATTGGTGTGGGCTAGTACCTTGATGGACTAGCCGGTGTATTGTTGTGGGCTAGTACCTTGACGGAATAGCCGGTGTATTGGTGTGGGCTAGTACTTTGACAGACTAGTAAGTGTATTTGTGATTGTTTGCATCGTATCTAAAAAATCATATTGACATCTAATCGAACTAGTTATGATTCTTTTGAAACTCTTGAAAAATTATAATTAAATTGCATCTGTGAATTATTTCGTAATTTCTTCATTTGAGCGACCTTACTGAGCTCTCAAAAGCTCACTCCCGTTTGACTTCCTTTCTGTAGATAATGTTCACTAGTAGATTGCTCGGGATTGGGTTTAGAGAGCGTGAGTATTATTAGTATTTAGTTGCCATATTGGCCTTTAGAACCCCTGCGTGGGTGAACTTTGCTAGTTTATTATTCAGGTTTAAATTTAGTTTCCAAGTATGATTGTACATTTAGAGTATTACATTTATTTAAGGGTTTAGCTGCTCTGATAATGGTTGTTCATTGGGTTATGAGGAGAATTTCGTCTGTATGTGAATGGTTTGAGCGAGTGTAACGTTCCAGTAATTTTGGGATGTTACAGTTGGTATTAGAGCATAGGTATATGATTCTGTAGACTTGTACATAGACTAATGAGAGTGGGGTATGATGATGGTAGAGTTAAAAAATTTATGTGTTCAACTTTAAATTGTATCGTCCTTTTGAAATGTTTTTGCATGACTCTGATAGTAATCTATTTGTTATAGTATGGTCCGTACATGTAGAGCTGGTACCAGAGGTCGCGGAGGCCAAGGCAGGGGTCGGGGAGGTCGTACTGAAGATAAGGAGATCCCAGCTGGGGAAGCACCCCATGTAGAGTAACAGGAGAAAAACCCATAACCCATGGCTGCAGCTCAGAATACCATGAATCAGATTTTGGCGTTCATGGCCCAGAATCTGGTCAATCAACAGCAGGGTATGCAAAACCCTATTTAGCCATAACCACAACCTCAAGAGTGAAGTACACTGACTGAGTTTAACAAGCAGAATGCTTCAAATTTTAGTGTATGAGTGGATCCTACAGAGGCAGAAGGTTGGATAGTTGAGAAGATCTTCCGGGCTATCAAATGTAGTGAGAAGTAGATGGGGGAATTTACGGTGTACAAGTTGAGGGGTGAGGCTGACCAGTGGTGGAAGATGGTAGAGATTGGTATAACTCTTCAACAGAAGGCTGAGATGACTTGGGAATGGTTTAAGGAATTGTTCAACAACCAATATTTCTCTGTGAGTTACCTTCAGTAGATGTTGAGAGAGTTCACCAATGTAATTCAGGCGGATCGGGAGACAGTAGATGAGTATGAGATGAGGTTCTCGCGGCTGGTGAGACTTGCAGATAGGATACTACCAATGGAGGCTGATAGATACCGAAAGTTTGAGTGGGGACTCATGCCTGGTTTAAGAGATGGAGTGATCTCTGCTAGGTTATAGAGATATGTGGAGTGCGTCGATCTGGCACGTGCATCGGAACAGTCCAGGTCAGACAACAAGAAGAGATTTAAACAACGACAAGGTGGCCAAAAGAGGGATATAGAGGATAGTAGAGCTTTAGAGGCTGAAAAGCATATGAAGTTCTCTTATTCAGCACAACAAGGTGATCAGAGTCAAAAAATGGGGCATGCTTAGGGAATTAGGTCAGAGTAGAGTATCAAATTCAGAAGAGCACATAGCGCAGGAGTTAGACCAATTCAAAGTTCAGGGTCAGCATTTTTGGCAGTTCTGTGTCCTACGTGTGGGAGGAGCCATGGTGGTAAACCATGCTACAGACTTACCGGAGGATGTTTCAAGTGTGGTAGTGTGGAGCATCAGGTTAGAAATTGTCCCCCAATGTGGGAGAATCAATCAGCTCTCAGGCATGAACTTACAGTTAGTTTAGGGTTGAGTAGTGCACCTCGTTCGAGAGGAGGTCAGAGTCAACAGGTCTAGACTCCACATGCCAAACTCAGCAGGGGTAAAGGCCTAGGACATCAGCCAGACTGTTTACTATGTCTACCCAAGATACTGCAACATCCAATGATGTAGTGCCAGTACACTTCCAAATTATTTCATTCAAGCAATTATTTATTGACTGATTCTGAGGCATTATATTCTAAGTTATGATCTGAATCTTATACAATGGTAGAATATTTGAAGTTGTGGAATTGTCAGGGCTGCTATTGATGTTATTGATTAATAGTTGGAGGATATGTGTAACATTCGGTGACACTTTTGCTTGAGAGTTACGTAGTGAAAGCGTAGTGCTTGGATATCATAAGTATGTGAAATTTTGAGGACGGAATTTTTATAAGGTGGGGAGAGTGTAATACCCCGAACTCCAAAAATACTCTTCACAAATTAAATGGGAATTTTTACCGACAAATTTATTTTTTCTTAACAGATTCAATTTCTAGCGATGTTATATTTTTATATATACTTGATGTCGACGTGTATTTTTAGCGGCAAACTATCTACCTTAGCATTCGATATACTTTTAGAAACAAAAAAAAAATTCTTTAGTAGCGGTGTACATAATAGCGACGATTTGTCAAATGAGATAGCATAATAACTCATTGATAATTTTTCTTAACGCATAAATTATCATAAAGTTTTATTGTTGGACCATTTCGCAATAATAAATTCGGGTAAAAAAATTTAGCCACAAATGAATGAGTAGGGATTTCTTTTATATATATATATATATAACACATGTTCTGGGGCAACTGTCCAAGGCACCCCTTTAAGCCACCAAACTCACATTAGAGAGAGAGAGAGAGAGGAAATATATAACACATGTTTTGGGGCAACCGTTCAAGGCACCCCTTGAAGCCGCCAGACTCACCTCCTGAGAGAGAGAGAGAGAGAGGACGGGGACAAGGATTTTCGGCGATCGTCTTGGGTTTTTCGGTAAACTTTCTAAATCTTTTTCTCTTTGTTAGTTAATGGTTTATAGAATAAAAGGGGAGGCATGGGATTTCAGCCGTGAGAGTGAGTTCTGTGAGTTTGGTGGCTGCCGCGAAGTGAGTTTAAGGTATACGGTGCCACGTAGAAGCTGTGTATATGTGTGAGTATATTGTGTGATTGTGTGGGCGCATGGGTTGTATGAGAGAGGGTTTTCTAAATGGCAAAAGTTAGTTACAGAACTTCTCAATGTGGAAGATGAGATTGGTTGTAAGTTGGTCGAGGAAGATAAGCTAACTAAGAATTGAGCTAAAAAAATGTTTAGGGTCTTCATTGTCAGTGGTTACGGTGATTGTGGATATGGGCGAGGACATAGTGACTAGATATATTTTCCAACAGCTTCGTGGCTATGAAATGTGTGGTGTTAGGGTATGGCAGTGGTTGGCTTAGTACATGTCGATTTGTGTTTATGAAGTATATGATATTATTTGGTTCTGCCAATGAGTGGGTTAATATTTTTGAGTGTATTGTGTGGGTTTGTGCACCAACTGGTGTATATATTTGAATGTGAGTGTGGCTGTGTATAAGTGGTGCAGTGGTGTGTATATGTTATAGTGTGAAAATCATGGAAGCTTGTGGGTTTCTGGCCATGGGAGAGAGGGAGTGAGTTGAAAAGAGTGTCAATGGGTTTGTGTGAGTGGGTGAAATGTATAAGGTGTTGGAAAAAGAGAAAAGATGGAGAAAAGACCACGACATGATGTGTGAGGCATGTGTGCAAGAATGGGGAGGATTTTGTGAACCTGTGTGAGTGAGGGTGAAAGTGGTTTGTGAGAGTTCTGTGTATAGTGTGATAGAAAGAGTGTGTGTGTGTGTGTGTGAGAGAGAGAGAGAGAGAGAGAGAGCGCGAGAGAGATTATTGAGTGCATGTGAGTGAGTGTAATGAAAAGAAGAAGAAAAAAGGGAGAGACCCACTGCCGTGAGGCAGTGGGTGTGAGATGGAAGGTGGTGAGTGTAGTGAGAGTGTTGTAGGGATGGCAATGGGGCGGGTCAGATGCGGATCTTGTTAAATCCGAACCCGCCCCGCTAGTTCAGAAACCCCACTCCGCCCCGCCCCGCCCTGGCAGCGGGTCAAAAGAATGGAATACCATCCCCGATCCTAAGGTAATTTAGGAAACCCGACCCCGCTCTTTCCTTACTTGCGGCCATTAGGGGTGAGCAACGAACCGATAAAACCGATCCGAATCGTTCAAATTGATAGAACCGAACCGATCGAATCCGAGCCGTTGATGAGTTTGAATGGTTTGGATTGAGATTTTCAGACCGAGGCCTGTTCGGTTCGGTTCACGGTCCAGGATTTCCAAACCGTCGTTAAACCGAACCGAACCGAGGTTATATAACTATTAAAAATATATATATACCTTACCCTGGTTAACTTAATAACCACGGTAGAATAACTCTGCTCACGGCTCACCCTAAGGCTAACTCCTTCAGATTTGACTTCAGTCTTCAGCCACCCCTCTTTCCTTTCCAATTTCCATGGCTACTTCGGTCTTCGATCTCTTCCAATCTTCTTCTTCAGAGACAACAAACCCACAAATAATACTTCCAATCTTCTTCTTTAGAGATAAAACAACCCACAAATAATACAAATTGCAGGCCACGGATGATGGAACCAAACTAATCGATACTCAAGATTCAGTTATTCACAGTTTTACGCTTTTCTTCCTAGCTCGCGGTCTCGCGCCCTCTCTCTCTCTATCTGTTGCATCTGACTTGGCCATGGAAGATTAAGGGTCACCGCGGTCGAGTTTTCTTGGATTGAAGTAGAGTTTTCTCACTCTATTTCCCAAATTGTAATTGGGTTTTTTCGGATTGAAGTGTTGTCTTCGGCTTCTGAACAGTGAGCAGGTGAGTTCAATTTTGATTTCAATTTTTTAGCTTTTACCCATTTCGATTTTGATTTTGATATTTAAATTTTAGCTGCTGATTTCAAATTTGAAAATTTTAGCCTTTAGAGGCATAAGATAGATCGTTAAACTGAGCTTCTTATATTCTGTTGGTATTCGCATAAATGGAAAAACTCTTCTAATTCTAAGCTATTGGGTCTTCCAACTATTGGATCATTTATATTATAGCTCCTGTAGTGTAAAGTGTAAACATGATAAGATTCAAGAACGATAAGATACAACTCATGTTAAAATACAATTCATCTTAGATATTAAGATTTATCCAGTATTCCGTACTTTGTAGTAGATTCAAGAATGATAAGATACAATTCATGTTAGATATTAAGATTTAAGATTGGGGAAATTAGCTTTGGAATTTTGACATGAACCGATCCGAACTGTTCAATTTGAACCGTTTGAACCGTTCAAACCGATGTGTCTTGGTTCGGTTTGGTTTAAAAATTTGTGAACCGAGGTCTATTGTTCGGTTTACGATTTGACCCCCAAACCGAACCGCGCTCACCCCTAGCGGGCACAACCAGAGTCTGAGCCATCGATGAATTTCAGAGAGATCACAGACCACGAAAAGCAACTCTAACATCGTCTAATCCTCATCGCAAAGGTTAACGCTGATCAGCCAAAGACATAAAAATACACTGGACAACGAGCATAATATAACTTGGTGCAGCAAATATACAGATCCAGATTATGAAAACTATGTCCCATCCACCATTTAGAGAGAGTAGAAAATCACAGCTATTTTTTCTATAACACAGACGCGACATAGACGCAGGCCCGTAGTAGTCGCACTTGGCAAACTCGACCGCCACTACTTTGCTGTTGCCCCGTCGCCGTTCGACGTAGCCACATCGGGAGCTTTGGCCGACGCCGTTCGGCGTAGCCACAGCGGGAGCTTCGGCCGTCGCCGTTCGGTGTAGCCACAGCTTCGGCGCCGAACTGGAGATGGGTGACGACTGGCGGAGATAAACGTTGTACCATGCGGGGCAGAGAGAAGGCGACGTGAGGTGGTTGGTCCGTGGAGGCCGTGACCGTTCGGCGTATGAGCTTTGAGAGAACAAAGAGAATTGAGAGAATCAAGCAGACAGAAGACGGGGTGGCAGAGAAGAAAGGCAGAGGAAGAGATGTTTTTGTCCACTATTTATACCATGAGATGGACGGCTGAGATTGCCTAGATCTAGGGTTAGGATAAAAACTAAATATAAAACATATACATGGCTGCGGGGCGCTTAGACTAAATACCAAATCCGACCCGTACCCGCTGCGGGTTTAAAATTTAGATACCATACCCGCCCCGTAACCCGATCAAAGTCAAGAAAACCCGCTCCTATAGGATCAAGTCGAGGCGGATATCCACTGGTTGCGGATCAAATTTCCATCCCTAGAGTGTTGTGAATGTGTGTTTTAATGTAAATAATGGGTGTGTGTAAGTGTTGTGTATATATATTGTGTATATAAGTAATGGTGTGTGTGTGTGTGTGTGTGTTCGAGGGAATGCACTGTGTGAGTGAGTTTATGAGTGATTTGTGAATGAAGGAGAGATTGCGTGCAGAGAATAGAGTGAAGTGGGCTGAGTTCAGTGCTGTATCAGTGGTACCCTATGCTTACATGGGTGTACCACGAATTTTTGCTAAGAATGCTTAATTAAAATTAAAAATATTTATGGGGTATTTCTGAGCCTCAAGGAGTGAGACGAGTTTCGGGATATGTTGACCGTGTGTGGAACCGTTTCAAATTTCGTCGTTCTGAGTAGAGAAATGGGTACGCTGTGGATAGTTATATTAGGTTTATAATACATTAGTGTGGATAGTGTTCTGATAAATGATTTGTCAACCTAGGTTAATTCCGAGTATTTGATCGAGGGCGTTTTAGCTTCATCTCACTTGGATCGTGGTAAGGGATTTTCATCCGAACAAAACTCCTCATAATTGTTTCATATGTTCTTCTGATTTGTTATCACAATTCTTTTGGATTATGTTATTTTGATAAAGTCGCATTCTTTGTCTTATAAAACTTTCATTGAGCCTTAAAACATTTATTGAAACTCTTATCAGTGCTCAGTTATTATTGTGCATCGAGTATTGAATAACATGTTGCATTAGCGAATTGTTGTCCTTCTGTATATTGACATAAGATTATGCATTGGTGTGTTTTGGCAGGAGTTGGTGTATATTAGGTGTATTGGTGTGGGCTAGTACCTCGATAGATTAGCCTGTGTATTGGTGTGGGCTAGTACCTTGACGGAATAGCCGATGTATTGGTGTGGGCTAGTACCTTGACGAACTAGTCATTGTATCTGTGATTGTTTGCATCGTATCTGAAAAATAATAGTGACATCTAATCAAACTAGTTATGATTCTTTTGAAACTCTTGAAAACTTATCATTGAATTGCAAAGCTTACAAAAGCTCACTCCCGTTTGACTTCCTTTATGCAGGTAATGTTCATCAGTAGATTGCTCGGGAGTGGGTTTAGAGAGCGTGAGTGTTAGTATTTAGTTGCCGTGTTGGCCTTTAGAACCCCTGCGTGGGTGAACTTTGCTAGTTTATTATTCAGGTTTAAATTTAGTTTTCAAGTATGATTGTACATTAAGAGTATTACAATTATTTAAGGGTTTAGCTACTCTGATAATGGTTGTTCATTGGGTTATGAGGATAATTTCGTCTGTATGTGAATGATTCGATCGAGTGTTAACATTCCGAGAATTCCGGAATGTTACAAAAAATTCAATAGAAATAAATTAGCGACCGTATGGTTGTGGTGGGTGGCTAACACGTTCCCGCTACATAACTTAGTTCTTGAGGCTATCTCCCTATTTTCAATAAATTAGTTGTCCTTTGGACATTTTAGAGTGATTTCTTGATTTTTTTTATCTCATTTTCTGTATTTTAAAATAAATAAGATTGCGATTCCTAAAATCCTTCTGGGACTTTTTTCAAGGCTGTTCACTATAAAACCTAGATTTGGTTTGAACTCAACAATGGGTTGATTGACATGCATACTCAATCGGACAAATTGAAATCAAAACCTAGCTTGTAGTTCCGACCAATAAAGGAAGCGGCCTAAATCTTGGTATGTGATTTTAAAAATATAATTTTAATTAACTTCTTGAATAATAAAAAAACTGGTGGTTTTAAAAACCTGATTCTAAATCAACTCATCCAATTCGTGGTTTTAAAATCTAATTTAAATCAACTGATCCAGTTGAATGATAAATAATTGTTTTTAATTTTTTTCATGAAACAAAATTTGATCGTAGGGAGGGGATTCTAGTATGATCCAATCTATGAACTAAAAGAAAAGGGTAGGAAGGTATACCTTTAATCCGAATTGCCTGATTGCATGATGTAAAGGTTGATCAAGAGTTGCAAACTAACAAAAGGCCTTGCCCGATTACAAAATTACCGTTTTGGCCCTGAAGATGACCTTTGACTGATTCCACTTCTTTTACAAAGTTGTAACTCTTTGAAAAGTTCACGATTTAGGCTTTTAAGTAGCCTAAATCAAATATGATATGAGAAAGTTAGAGGTGTTTGAAGTGTCAGGTATGTTCCCGATGCGGGAAGTCGGGATTTCTAATCTAATCGCTCCTCCTACTATACACCTGTCACATCTAGGGGAAGTTCTCTCTCTAACCGAATCTCCCTTTTTAGGCTACTTGGGGCTGTTTATGTAGAGGTTTATGGAGCAAAACAAGTATAATAGGAGTCTAATAGGTAATCCTCATCACCTCAAATAGAGATGAGTGAAAAGTATCAGAAAAACCAAATTACCCTTATTAGCCGGTAGAATAAGCTTCTAAGGGGAACCAACCCGTACTCTTCCCCTTCTTAATTTGCTTTTAAGTCCAATCATAAAAGGAATAATTACCTCTTAACTTAATGCCAATAAATAAAGAAATCCATACCGAAACCCATATTACAATCGATTCAACTATTAGCCTCTCTATTTTATGTAAACTCTGACCTGAGTTAAGCTTAGGCAGACTATAGTTACTGTACTGACTAACCGGACTGAACCAACTGGACTGAGCCAACTAGACCGGACAAAAATAAAGCTTCTAATGATTAAATAGTTAAGTAAAGCCTACAAGAATTAAACAAATAAAACCTACAAAATGACGTGTCTACACTCAGGATTTCTAGTCTATTAGTCTTATTAAATACACTTTTGGTTATTTAAAGTTTATAGCGCCACGCTCGTTTTGCTTGTTTTTTTCTTGTACAAGCGATCACTTTATCCAATCCAGTGGGATACATCTTTTAGGATGGATGCCATGACAGTTAATTAAGGGGCTCTCCCATCTAAACCATGAACTCAATAAAATTTGAATTCCTTGCTAGTTCATGTGCAACCTTATTACTGGTGTACGCCTAACTGACTTTAATAAAAGTTTTTGATCGACGGCTTGGCTTCCTCGATAATGTTTCCCATGATGGAGTGATTCCTCTCTCATTGCTCGAGTTGACTTCGATTTGAATACTCCAGAATCCCATTTCAGGTGCAAAGTGCCACGATTCCGCAGCTGCAATTGCCTTGACAAACTCTGCCTTCCTTTATGCCTTTAGTTACAACAAATGTCTCTAACCACGACTCCTGTCCCCGTAGCTTGGTCTCCTTGGTAGAGTAGAGTAGTGCGACATCAAAGTTAATCTTGTATGTACCTGGTGGTGCTGGTTGCCATACTGACGGAATCTTCATTGTGGAGGTTTAGTTGTCTTTTTCTTAAGCCTCTTTGTAGTGCTTACAGAAATGGAAAGCTCGAGAACTGATTTCTGTAGCATTTTTAACAAAATCCATTGAAAAAAGTTTCATTTTATTGCCTAAGACGAACCAGCAACTTCGACGAAAAATGATCTCATTCTTTATGTTTGAGTTTCCCTGCCTGTGCTTTCCACCACCAATTAACTGAGCTTGCATAATTGTCCTTTGATGTATTGTAGGTACTAAGGCATGTTCTTTTAGGCTTCTCAATTTTCTGTCTTTATTTTCTGTTGTCACTTGTTTTTATGTTATGTGTTTGTTGTTTCGAAATGAAAAGACCATCAGAAAAGTACTTATTGTTTTTTTTTCATAATCTTTATGGGTTATGCTTTTCATATCTGTCTTTTTTTCACAACATATTTCCCATAATTTCGATGAATACCCCTATTTTTTTTAGAACATGATGATTTTATTTAATTAACAGATACTTGAGTCACATAGCATGGGGGTGACTCTCCCACTGATATTGTTATGCAACAGATTTAACAAAAAGATCAACTCATGCTGCCAGATATGATATGCATGCTGCTAATCAACTGCTTGCTTAGCCACTTGGTCCATACAAAAGTTTGTTTCTCGATAGGCATGAGAAAAAAGAACTGCCAAGGACGTTTAAGTAGAGCCCTACAATCAAGAATAAAAATGTCAAATAGCTCGGGGGGGGGGGGGGGGGTGTTATCATTTAACAAAAACTGGACCACGCTTGTGTCATCAACCTCCAAAATAACTTATCGATGGTTGTTATGCCAAGCGAGATTGAGACCATCACGAAGTGCCCACCATTCAGCGATGTGGCTATTTTGGGTTGTGAGCTTTCTAGAACAGCCTAAGATCCATTTGTCGCTCGAGTCACGAATGGTAGCGGCCACACCGGCTCGATATTTGCATTTGGTTACACTTTCATCTGTATTCAGTTTGACCCACCCATCCGGGGGAGGGTTCCATTTAATTTGTTTGATATGGGTCCGGGGAGGATGATTGTGCACGCGGTTAATGGAAAATAGGTAATCTTGTGCTAAGGTCGTAGTCTCATGCATAATATTTTGCTGGGTTGGGAACGGTGTCTGGAGGATGGTGAATTTGTTTCTATTGTACCAGACCACGGACATGAGGACCCGAAGAAAGTGGGCCAGGGGATATTGTTGGGTATAGTGGCGGAGAGGAGATTTGCCATGGCTTTACACCATAAACGAAACGGAAAGTGTCTATAGCGATGGTGCGCCTTTTTGGGGCTAATTTCTGCCAAAGCGTGTGGATTGTTGGACATCGGCGAAGGGCATGGTCAATAGTTTCAAGCATACCACAGTTGTGGGGACATTGTTTGTTAGCGATTCACGAGAGTCGAGCTCGAAGAGGAATGCAGAAATGACTACATCTCCAAAGAAAATGTTGAATTCGGGGCCGGGGTTCCAAATCCAATTCCAATCATGGTGAATGGTAAATTTAGGAGAGCTTAAGAATTTATGAGCGGAGGCAACCGAGCACTCACCCTGATCGAAAGGCCAGAAGATTTTATTAGAGGGACTGTGATGGAGAGGAATCGAGATGTCTAATATCTAGTTTAAAATGTACGGGGGCACAAGCATATGAATAGAGTGGCTATTCCAAGCCCGATCTTGGATGAAAGAGCTAACTGTCAAAATATCAATGTGGCGAAGTATGGGTCCGATCATTTGTGACCTAATTGTGGCCTTAGGCAGGCGTTGATGCTACCAAAAAATATGTCTGTCTCGTTTCCCACCCTCCAACATATGATTTTTTTCATTCTATCTCTAGTATGAATGAGGTTTTTCCAAAAACGAAACCCATAATTTTTTTCTATAGCCGTCCAAATAGATCCATGAGGGAAGTACTTGTCTTTGATGATTTTTGCCCACAAAGTATCAGGTTTTTCCTAGAGACGCCAAACAAGGTTCATGAACATAGTTTGATTCATCGTATTTGTTTTGCGGATGCCCAGTCCCCCCAGGTTTTTAGGACAAGATATGGTATTCCAACATATGCCATGCCATTTATGTTCATTTTCAGTGTGCCCCCAGAGAAAATTCTTGCTTATCGTATCAAATTGGTTTGCAACTGAGGAGGGGATCATGTATGCTTGCATAGTATAAATCAGAAATTGAGTTTAACACTGAATTGATAAGGGTAGACCTACACGCAAAAGATAGGCTTTTTGTTTTCTAGGCGGCGAGTTTCATGCGAGTTTTTTTCCAAGAAGTGAGAGAATTGATCCCTTATAATCCGTCCCTGAGTTAGCGGGACTCCCATATAATCGTCAAATTTGTCGGTAAATGGGAGTTAAGTAGTGTGCTTAAAGAAGAGTCTGATGTCTCTCCTAGTGTTTTTGGAGAAGAGAATTTTTTACTTAGACACATTAATATGTAGACCCGCACAAGTGCTAAAGTAATTTAGCATGTTCATGAAATTTCTACCATTCTCCTTTGTGGCTCTTCCAAATAGAAGGATATCGCTAGCAAATACGCCGTGAAATACACTCATTCCCGATCGTGCCACCTTGATGGGACCGATGTAATTTCCGTCCTCCGCCTGATTTAAAAGGATAGACATCTCATTTCAAAGAATAAATAGGTAAGGTGAGAGTGGGTCGCCGGGACGGTGCCCGCACGAGGGAGTAAAGAAATTCAAAGGTTCCACTCCACGATACCACATATTGCAGCGTCGAGACACAGTTCATGATTAGATTTATGGTCTCATAAGAACAACTGTGTTTTTTGATAGTAGTGAAGAGAAAGTCCTAGGAAAGATGGTCGTAGGCCTTTTCAAGATCCAATTTAGCTATGAAAAGACCGCCATTACCTTTTTTATGCCTGATGGTATGAAGCATTTCATTTGCAATGATAATGTTGTCAGCTGCGCGACGCCCTTTGAGGAAACTAATTTGATTTGGTTGGATGATTTTTTCGATGACAGGCCGCAGGTGGCTAACAAGAATGCGGGAGACTATTTTGTAGCTGGTACTGCAAAGTCTAATCGGATGAAAGTGAGACACCGTTTTCGGATGTTGTTGTTTCAGAATAAGACATATATTTGCATTTTTTTTATGTCTAACGAGATAGAGTGGGAGAGGTAGCAAGCCTTGACAAAAGTGCATATGTCACGGGCGAAGGTGTCCCAATACTTTTGGAACACCCCTAAATGGTAACCGTCAGGGCCGGGAGCTTAATTGGGCCCCATCTTGAAGAGCGCATTTTGGATCTCACTGTCAGTGGGAATTTCTTTTAAGTGACAGTAATCACTAAATTCATTCTGATCCTCCAGACAGGTACAAAAAGACCTAGTGTGAGTCAGGGACTGAACATGGAAATAACTTTTAAGGTGGTTGATGAATAGGTCTCGAATTTCATTATCATTGTTTATCCAACAATCATTTGTGTTTTTTAGATGAATGACATTGTTTGTACGATGTCGGTTTATAACAGATATGTGGAAGAAATAAGTGTTACGGTCTCCATCAGAAGCCCATTGAATTTTTACACGAACCTTCCAGAACTCATGTTCATGGGCCAAAATAGAATTAAAAGTATCCTGAAAATTAGCTTCTAATTTTAGCAGAAAAAGGGAGGTGTGGTTTGCTAGAGTTTTTTGTATACAAGCCAGCATGTCCAAGATTCTATTTTTTCCCTAAAAATATCCCAAAAATTTTGTTTATTCCAGTCCTTAAGATAATCAATAAGGGCCTGAATTTTACACAGAAGGCCTTGGTTTCCTAAGATTGGATTATTCCATGTTTTTTTATCGTCAGATGAAGCGATGGGTGCAAGAACCATGCCGATTCAAAACAAAACGGTTTGCCAAGATAGTTATTATGCGGGTCGCTGGTACGCAACAAGATAGGATGATGGTCAGAGTGTGCCCTTTGGAGGTATATAATTTTTTAATTTGGGAAACGATAAAGCCAGGAATCTGTAACCAAAGCTTTGTCAAGCCGTTAAAGAATTTGATCAGTTCTAAAATAATGGCGATTTGTCCAAGTACAAGCTGTTTGACTTTGGAACCCCAATTCAATAAGTTTTAAATTTTCTATTACACTATAAAGACCCCTAGATTGATTTTGTCTAAACAGACGGCCACCCATTTTCCAGATTGGCATAAAATTTCATTGAAATATCCCATGAGTAGCCAAGGTAGATTTATATAAAATTTCATATTCCTCAAGTCAGTCCATAAACTATCTCTCATATGATTAACATGTGATGCATATATAGCAGATAAAAACCAGGGAGGAGATTGACTTACCTGAACCATAGTGTGGATAGCTTGTGGCGAGCTTGTGGCGATTCATGCACAACATCCATCTGCACTTTGTGTGGGTGCCACAGTAGCCAAATTCCTCTATGGTATCCATTTCCATCGATGCGGTGATTTTTTTGCAAATTCGAAGGTGCTTGCAATATGGTCGGCCATGGCTGTCGTGATCTTGTTTCAACTAGAATTATAATTTTAGGTTTGTGACGTTGTATCATGTCTCAGACATGCATGTTGAAACGCCCGTTTCTGGCATTGTTACAGTTCGATGCGATGCAATTCATAAGTTCTGGGTTTTGATATTCTTGAGGGTCATACTGCATGGGACGATTTTGTGGTTCTAGATTGATGGATGTCCAACTTGTCCAGAGAAAGTGTTCCACATTCTTCACCTTGATCTTCTGCACAAGAAGTGAGTAGGTCGTTGGAGCTGTTTTAGGCACGTCGCAAAACATGGCGGTAACGACTATTGGGAGGATGATGTGAGAGTAAAGGATGTTTGTCAATGACTCTTGATTTGCGGTGGTTTGCAATTTGAGATCCTCGAGTGCTAGATAGTAGTTGTTGGCTTTCGAACGATGAAGAAGAGTCCAAGTATGCTGCTGGTTGGCTAGGCAGTTGCGGTTGAGGTTGTGTGGTCCAAATTACCTTCGGTA
>JAVXUO010002670.1:0-133835 GCA_033065855.1 Escallonia rubra | reverse complement strand
GTGTCTACCAAAATGGTTGGCAAAATAGGCAAACTGTAATTTGCATTCACGCAAGTCATAAGATCAGCCCATAAATCTCTTAAATCAGTAGCGTTGCATTCATATAAGTTGCAAACACTAACAGTTGTTCATCTCTAGGCACTAAAGATGCCGATCTACGGCCTCTCGTCAAATCAATACAAAAATTGGCATGTAATTCTTCAAAGCGGGCCTGAAATTTCAAGGAATTACTTGAAAACATATTGTTGGCATTTCTCACTGGGCGTGCCAATGTTTGCGTTGCTGGGCAAACTCACAATCGATTTGTGTGTCCGCGGCACAATATATTAAAAGTGTGGGATCTTTTTTGCCCCTAGGGCTTGGGGACTTCCCTGAAAGTGAAAAACTTTGGCGAAGAAATGAAAATTGCATGTAAAAGACTGCGCGCCCATATATGACAAAGAGAATTTTCGATTGATTGTGAACGTTTACACAGCAATGTTTCCAAGTCTGAAAACTGAACTTTCTATCGATGGCAGCAAAAGCCTCTAAACACAAGAAAGAAAAAGGCTTCAAGTCTTGATTTGTGCGGTTAATGATTATTAATGATGATCTTTGACCCACTATTTATACTAGAGGTTTTGTAGAAAATAACTATCATTGCAAGATAAACTACCCACTTAAGGATAAACTATCAACTTAAGAAATAAATACCCACTAATGAGTAAATAACCACACTTCTCTCTTATCAATAGGGACACATTGTCAGAAGTTGGTTTCTTCCACTTCTTGAATTTTCCATTATCTCTTCAGAAATAATGATAAAAAGAACATGTTATTTTGTGGTATTTAATCAAAGTGAAATCATTAGTAAAAAATATATTTTCTGGTGCAAACAGTACCTCAAAACCATTTTTCCTTTTTAAGTCACAAAATAATTTTTACAACAAGACCCGCCGAGGGTCTCCCGGAGCCAAAGTGGCAGTTAGCAATAAGCAGCCATCAGAGACCCACCACAGGTCCACAACCATTTAGTACAACTATGCATTGACTTGAAGAAGGAGTCATTAGCATGAGTCAGTCAACTGCTGCTAGGAAGCTGAGAGTGAAACCCCTCCCTTTGAAATGTGATCCAAGCGCGTCCAGCATTAAAATTAAGCACAACGGTAGCTAGTTCCAATTGCATTCCAGGATACAATAGAAAATTAAAAATTGACAGCAAATTAATTTCCTGCAAGATCACAAGAGGAATTTTTTCTAATTTTTGTTTCAGTTGGTCTAACCAATTTACCGAACAAAGGACAAATATATGCAGGCCAACCTTAATTTAGATGCAAACCAAGAACAGCAACAGCCGTCCGAAACATTTGATTGCTTAACCCTCTATACTATTCAATGACATTTAACTCATGAGACATCAGTCAAATGAATCAAGCACAGAACTTTTGCTAACATGCACTTGGTACAGTTTATTAGTACTAGTCTAGTCTAGTCCAGTAAGAATGGCTAAATACTCTCGTTTCTTCATTCTGCTTCACCTTGTGCTTCTCCCTTCAGTTCAAGGGTGGAAGAAATCCAAAACTGTGTGTCCAGGCCTCGGCTCTCTCAACTTCCCCTTTCACAACACCACTGATCGCCAGTGCGGTCTGTGCAAGTTAAACTGCAACGGACCAGTACCAAAAATCCAGCTCAAAGATAAGAACCGATGGTGCGATGTTGTGCGCATTTCGCAGCCTGATAAGAAATCATAATTTGTGATCAAGTGTCTCAGAATCACCTGAATAGTCGATGTTGGATTTGATCGGTCCAATCCAATTAAGTGACCTATCGGGTCATACTAATGTTGGTTATTTATTTGACTTGACTATTAATTAATTAAATTGGTTAAATAACATTATGGGCGTATTTAATTTTAGTATCCAATGCACTAATGATTTATGGTATATAAAAGGCTTATAGATCCTAACCTCTTAACTTTGATGGATGGTTGAGATTTGACAAAGTTAGTATTGATTCCACTTCTCTCTATATAAATATATCTTGTCTTGGAGGTTATGACATCATAATGTTTCACGACTCTTTTGCCTCCTAGATTAATAAAAAAATATACAACTCTATTCCATCATCAAGGATAAAGAAGAGTCGTGAAGATCATTACCAAAGGAGATACGTTCACTTCCGCATCTTGGCCTTCTTTCATTTATGACTTCCTTCGATTTGGGTGAGTTCGAAATCCTATTGTTCTTATGTTTATGCTATTGTAAGATTCTAATGATTTTGATTATGGGATCAAGACGAACGAAATAGTCTAACATGTGGCCTCACATTAATCAATTGCATGAACATAAAACTTCCCCTTTAAGATTCTTGGAATATTTGATGAATTATGTTTTATATTAAATTAAAAAAAATTTGGCTGTGTGGGTTGTTGGCCGATTTCGGCCGAGTGGCCGTTTGTTTGTCGGCCTTGAAGATTGGTTAAATTGGGCCATAAAAGGTAGGCCCAGATTATGTAGCCTGTAAAATTTATATATACATTTTTGGGCCTGTTTTGTGGGCTAGTGGTTAGTTAAGTGGGCCGAAGCTATTGGGCCGTAAAGGGCCTCTTAAATAGCCTGCTGTCTAGGCCTATAGGCCAACCAATTGGGTTTTTATTGGCCATTTAATTTTGGGCCTGTAGCTCCATGATTGGGCCTATTTGGCTACTTAAGAAAAATGCCTTATAGAAACTGATTTGGGCATGTTTTGACCATTTTAAAAATAATATTTTTTAGAAGCACTTGTGTATTTTAATTGGGTCTTACAAAATAAATTTTGTAAAACCACTCATATTTTTTATTTTGGGATACAACGTGCCAATATTATTATAATTTCAAGAATAAGTCTAAAACTACGAGATTATGCTAAAACTACGATAATTAACTTGAAATAATTAGTGGTTCTTACTTATTTTGGCAGTAAGCAGCCCAACGGTAGTTTATTATCTTTTATAAGTTGAGATAATAATAAAACCACATCATGTTACGCTTATTAAATAAAAATATTAATCGGCCCAACAGAAGATTATATTTTAATTTTTAAGCAAAAGCAAGGAAATAATAAGTTGCAGGAGTCAAATTACTTTTTGCCCAATAGTGCTATAATTCGTGCTCATATTGTTTGTAATGATTTTTCAAATTGCTAAGTGTGGAAAATCACTTGTATGCTAATAATCGGCCCAGCGGAAGGTTATAAGTGATATGTTATATTTTTCTTAGAAAAAGGGTTTCTGTATTTACCTTTATCATACAAATAAATTGTTTATCCCTCAATTTATTTTATTATGTTAAATGATGAACTAACTATTTTCATCATGTGGATTTTCAGTACTAACGTGCATGATTATTGTAATTATTTAACGTATAGTCCAGCTGTAATTTCTAGCTATCGATCTTTTCTATATTAAATTATCAAGCGGCACCAATTTTAGAAAATAGAAAGAGCATATTAGCATAATTCTTGGAGTTATTAATTTGGATTATGCTTTATAGGTTGACGCGCCTGCAGCCTTTACGGCTAAAAACTCTACTGAGCAAAAGGCGGTTTATGAAAGGTGGGATCGTTCCGACCGCATATTCCTAATAATTATGAAATGCTGTATTCTGACTGCAGTTTGCAGAGCTATTCCAGACTCAGATAATACTAAGATGTACCTTGCTCATATTGAAGAACAGTTTCATGGCTCTTCCAAGGCACATGCTACTACTCTCATCACTAAAATAGTTACGCTCAAGTACAGTGGATCTAGTGGTATTCGTGAACATGCACTTGACGTGAAGATTAACAAAAGTGGTGATATTTTCTTCGTCTGTTTGTATGTGGATGACCTAATATTTACATGAAATAATCCGAAAATGTTTGAAGAATTCAAGGAACAAATGGCTAGATAATTTGAGATTACAGACATTGGCTTAATGTCCTATGCATAGAAGTGAAGCAAAGGGAGGATGGCATATTCATCTCTTAAAAAGAATATGCTAAAGAAATCCTCAAGGGATTTGGGATGGTGTATTGCAAGCCATTTAAGACCCCCGTCGAATGTGAAGTCAAAGTATCCAAACATGCAAAATGAGACAAAATCCATCCCACATTTTTCAAGAGTCTTATTGGAAGCTTAAGGTATTTAACTTGCACAAGGCCGGATATTCTTTTTGGTGTTGGACTCGTGAGTCCTTACATGGAAGCTCCTACTACTTCGAGATATCAAAGGTACACTTGACTATGGTATATTGTACTCATCTTCTCAAGATTTCAAGCTTGTTGGCTATTATGTTAGTGATTGGGCTGGTGATAAAGATAATCAGAGAAGTACTACAAGATTTGTTTTTCTTGTGAAATGTAATTCCAAGAAACAAACAATTGTGACTCTGTCTACTTGTGAAGCAGAATATGTCGCAGCTACTTCTTGTGTTTATCATGCAATTTGGCTTAGGAGTATGTTGACGGAACCTCACCAAACGCAAGATGGTCCTACGAAGATTCTTGTTGATAACAAATCCGCACTTGCATTGGCAAAGAACCCGATGTTTTATGAAAGGAGTAAGCATATTGACACCAAGTATCATTTCATTAGAGAGCGCGTCTCCAAGAAGGAAGTGGAACTTGAGTACGTGAAATCTTAAGACCAAGTCGCAGATATCTTCACCAAGCCTTTGAATATTGATGTTTTCCACAAGCTGCGGATGTCTCTCGGCATGATGAATCAAGTTTAAGGGGGGATGTTGGATGTATTAACTAGATTCATGCATAATTAACTAGAGTGTCTAGATTGGTCTAAGAATGTTCCATACATGAATGACTTTGTTAGTTGTATTCATGTACTTAGGAAGAGGGGAAGTATGCAATTAAATTTGTGATGCATGTACTAGACTAGGTTAAGTTTAGCTGTTATCCAATACACAGCCACCACTATTTTCACAGTCTGTGCAACTGATTGCACTGCTCTATTGCAGTGTGAATCCTCTTTTCAACAACCTTATGTAATCTATTCTCTCCATTGTTCGATTTTGCTGCCCTCCGTCCACTTCAACTGGTGCTGCACCAAATGATGCACAAGGCATTGCAATGGCATTGATGTATTGTTCCCCAACGTTCAGAAGGGAAAAATAGTGATGGATGGTATTGGAAGCGCAAGTAATTGAATTTTGCGTGTAGTTTTCAGGAAACGTGTCATCACAGTTATAAAAGAGGTAGAGATCAACGACGTCGGGGCCAAAATGGAAGGGAGAACGATCAAAAGCAAACATGTTATTAGGAGAAAGGCAAGAAGAATTATATGTCACCTCAAAATTGACTACTCGAAATGACTGACTTTAGTACGAGATATCATCAATGATGTAGTCAGCCTGAGACGTTACATATGCAGGCATGTTGCCTGCACATGAAACCTCGAAGCCAGGGTAGCCACAAAAATATACATTGTCCCTGATATGGAAAGGGTAGCTTATATTTGGACCAGCTTTGCAGTTTTTAGGCTCGCGGCTTCGTTTCTCAAATTTTTTGATTGAATTGAATCTAGTAAAAAGGTACATAGAGGATAGTCATCCCCGCTTTGAACACTGAAAGAGGTGAGTCAATACATTTAGGCAGAGGTAAAATTCTTCTTGAACTCAAGAATGGTGATCAAAGGTATATTTCTGATGTGTATTACGTTCCAGACATGAAAAATAATATCTTGAGTTTGGGTCAGCTTCTTGAAAAGGGCTTTACTGTTCAAATGAAGAACATGTCGATCTCTTTGCGTCTATGATAACAATAATGTGTTGATTGCTTGTGTGAAAATGGCCAAGAATAGAATGTTTTCATTAAATTTGAATATTCATCAATCAAATTGCTTTAAAGCAATTGTTGGTGATGAGTCTACTCTTTGGCATCTTCGATATGGACACCTAAACTTTGGAGCTTTGGAGTTGTTGGCAAAGAATAATATGGTTATTGGATTGCCGAAGATTGATCGTCCAAGCAATTTGTGTGAAGTTTGTGTATTCGGAAAGCATCATAGGAAGCCTTTTCCAAAAGGAGGAAGATCAGCAAAAGCAGTTCGACATCTTGATTTAGTGCACTCAAATGTGTGTGGTCCCATAAAGCCCACATCAATTGGTGGTAACAGGTATTTCCTCACCTTTATAGATGATTATAGCGGCAAAACATGGGTTTATCTGCTGAAAGAAAAGAAAGAAGTTTTGAGTAGATTTAAAGAGTTTAAAATTTTAGTTGAGAAGCAAAGTGGCTGTCATTTGAAGTGTATTAGAACTTATAGAGGTGGGGATACCTCACATGAATTTGATATGTTTTGCAAAGAAAATGAGATTGTGCATCAATTTACCATGCCTCAAACACCACAGCAGAATGGGGTATCTGAGAGGAAGAACATAAATAATCTTAATATGGTTAGATGTATGTTGAAAGAAAGGAAATGTCCTAAGGAATTCTGGGGAGATGTCGTTGCCTGTGCTGTCTATTTATTGAACAAGTTTCCTACAAAGCGTCTTAGCAATGTAACACCTGAGGAAGCATGGAGTTTACGCAAGCCAAAAGTTGATAATTTGTGAATTTTTTGAAGTGTTGCATATGCCAAAATACAAGAAGAAATGAGGACTAAGCTTGAAGACAAAAGTCATAAGTGCGTACTGCTAGGATATGGAGAGAATTCTTGTGGGTATAAGTTGTATAATCCTATCACCAAGAAAGTGGTGCTGTCAAGAGATGTTCAGTTTGATGAATAACAACTTTGGAATTGGAATGATGAAGGACAGAAGCAACAACTCATTTTAGAAGAAGAACAAGAGCAGAAAAATGAAGGCAATGAGCAAAATGTGCCAGCATCACCACTACCGCAAGCTAAAATTTTGCCATCTCCTAATGGCTCTAAAAGTCCTGCAAAAAGAAAGACAAGGAATATTCAGGAGATATACAATGCTACACAAAGAATTGATTTTGATGATTTTAGCATGCTATGTCTTTTTACAGGTTGTGATCCATTGACATTTGAAGAAGCTTCTCAAGAAGCTAAGTGGAGAAAAGCTATGGAGGATGAAATGAATGCTATTGACAAAAATAAGACTTGGAAGCTCACTACACTTCCTAAGGGACACAAAGCAATTAGTGTCAAATGGGTGTTTAAAACAAAAAGAAATGCACAAGGAGATGTAGAAAAGCACAAGGCCAGGTTGGTGGTAAAAGGCTATAAGTAGCAACATGGAATATATTATGAAGAAGTGTTTGCGCCAGTTGCTAGGCTTGAAACTGTGAGGTTGTTAATCTCATTAGCAGCTCAAAAGAAGTGGAAGTTGTTTCAGATGGATGTAAAGTCAGCGTTTTTGAATGGATATCTTGAAGAAGAAGTATACATTGAGCAGCCACCTGGATTCATTGTTGATGGACAAGAACAAAAAGTATGTAAGCTGAACAAAGCTCTCTACGGGCTTAAGCAAGCACCACGAGCATGGAATTCCAGAATTGATGCATATTTTGTTGAGAATGGTTTTTCAAGGTGTCCATATGAGCATGCTTTGTATGTGAAAAACAACTCCCAAGGAGATGTATTGTTTGTTTGCCTTTATGTAGATGATTTGATATTTACAGGCAATAATCCTTCCATGATTGATGAGTTTAAGCAATCTATGGTGAAGGAGTTTGATATGACAGACATGGGACTCATGGCTTATTTTCTAGGAATTGAGGTGAAGCAAGGCAGCAACGGGATATTCATCTCAAAATCGAAATATGCAGCAGAGATTTTGAAGAAGTTTGCTATAGAGGATTGTCAACCGGTTGATATTCCAGTTAAGTGTGGCGATATTCCAGTTGAGTGTGGCACTAAACTGACAAAAGAAGGAGCAGGAAAACGGATGAATCCAACTTATTACAAGAGTCTTGTTGGGTGCTTACGTTATTTAACATGCACCAGACCTGACCTTCTATTTGGAGTTGGTTTGGTTAGTAGATATATGGAGAATCCAAGAACTTCTCAGTTGTAAGCAGCCAAGAGAATTATGAAATATGTTAAAGGAACTTCCAGTTATGGTTTGTTTTATCCATCTTCACAAAATCTTGAACTTGCAGGTTACAGTGATAGTGATTGGGCTGGAAGTTGTGATGATCGGAAGAGTACTACTGGTTTTGTGTTCTATCTTGGAGAAACAACATTTACTTGGTCTTCTAAGAAGCAACATATTGTTGCACTTTCAACCTGTGAAGCAGAATATGTTGCAGCTGCTTCATGTGTTTGCCATGCCATTTGGTTGAGGAAATTGCTTGAAGAATTGCAACAGAAGCAAGAAGATGCTACTAAGATTTATATAGACAACAAGTCAGCTATTGCATTAGCCAAGAATCCAGTTCATCATGAACGATCGAAGCACATTGATACCCGTTTTCATTTCATAAGAGAGCATGTGAAGGAGCAAGAAGTTGAGCTGGTTCATGTGAAGACACATGAGCAAGTTGCTGATATATTTACAAAGCCTCTAAAAGCTGATATGTTTTATTATCTACAGAAGAAGCTTGGAGTCATGATACTAGAAGATACAAGTTTAAAGAGGGAGAATGTTGACTATTAAACTTGTTTAATAAATGGCAGAGTACTATGTTTAGTGTTCTTATAGTGGGAATATAAACACATTTAAGTCTAGCATTTAGGTCAGTACTTTGAGATTTGTAAGGGTCTCTACTAGATGCTTCTTGATAAGCTTATATAAATCATGTACTCTGTATTGTTAATCTTAAGCCACTGAAAACAGAGTGTTTCAAGATATTGTGTAGCTCTCTGTCTTTCTACAATAAACCCAACACTTAAAACAGTCATCCGAAACAAGCACTTCAACAGAAAAATGAGCAGTTAAAATTGAAAACAACTCAGTAGCATTTGTGCTATTTGGAATCATGTTAGGCAGTAATACTAGCAGCTGAATAAACGAGCAGTTGGGTGGAAGATTATCAGAAATGGAACGATGATAATCTGGATATCTGTAGTACAAACTATGCTCTATGCAACTTTTATAGCTGTAATAACCACCCTGGTCATGGAAGTACTTATCTGGCCCTCGAGAGAGATTAGGACTATTACTACATTTAAACAAGGTGAGGTTAGCGGAGATTATAAAAGATAAGGAGGGAGAGTTCGGAAGAGCATAAGCATTGAAAGAATCACAACTTTGGTTTGCTAGGTGATTTTGAAGCAACGGGTCACCAATGAGGATGGTACTGGGCTGCAAGGTGCCTTCTAGATTATACCATTGACCTTGCTCTCCAAGTTGTACTTTTGGAACTGGCTCGTTGCAATTCAACTTGCACAATCCGCATCGCGTAGTCGTGGTGTTGTAGAAATGGAAGTTGAATGAGCCTAAATCCTTGCAGTCAAAAGACAAAGGACAGATGGGTTGGATACCGTTTGCTTCTTCAGCTGACTTATGAAGCATAAAGTAAAAAAGAATGAAGATGATCAAAAGGAACGAGCTGATCCCAGCCATTTCCCTAATCAGAAAAAGGACATGATGAAGCCAAGTAAATGCTCCGAAGAAGAATGACAAGTTCACCATCGGCTAGGTACCTCATGGTGTAAAGCCATTAACTGAAAGGTGGAAGTTTTAACGTACGTAAATATGATTATGAAGAACGAGTCAGTCAATCTTGACTTCAGATTTCGAAGAGCAAGTCAAGCAAGGATTAGAAAATTGTCTCTTTGAAATCTTGGACATGGTTAGTTGCCTGATGAAAATGGCAAGTCATTAAGCGATAGACACGACCAGTCCTTTTAAGAGTAGAATATTTTGGGCAATTGGTTACAGTGTCCTTCCTTTAGCTTTCATCGTTTCAAATTTTTGATGGCCATTACGCACTGAACTTTTCTCCTTATGTAGACGAAAACTAAAGAAGGACAAAAGATTTTGTGTCATGAACTAAAGGTTGGAAATTCTCCCATCCGGGTAGACAAAATTGTGGGGGGTCGCGATGATGTCGGAAAATCTAGACATTAGTAACAATTGTGAGCATCCAGATCTATCAGTACCACTGTCTACAATTGTATTCCCAAGATTATATTCCCAATAGGCTCAAAGCTTCCAGACTTGCTTGGCTCTATTTAGCAGCTTTCCACAGCGGATAGAAGCATCTCTATAGATACTCTTTGTGCTCTTGAAAAGATGAATTATAACACCAATTGGAAGATGCACTTTGGAAGAAAATAAATGTTCTATTGTATTCTGACATTCCTTTTCATGAAATCCTGGTTAACAAGAAAATAAACACCAGATTACAGCTCTCTCAAGACTGGTCTTACACTTTTGTTGGAAATTAAAGACTTGGTGAAAATAATTCTCTGTAAAGAGATCTTACACGATAGCATAAGAAATAATGTACTTGCGATTGCACTTCAAGACAGCGATACAGATTGAAAACTGCTTGTTTCAATGGTGCATGCACTTGAAGAATCTGCTGGAGATTCCGGGGGGTAAACCAAGAAAGGCCTTGGTGGGATTTGCAAGGACTCCAGGCTCCCTTCTAACATATCCAGCGCATTTCTTATTGATGGCCTCTTTGTTGGATCACTCTGTATGCACCACAATCCAACAATTACCATCTTTAATGCATTTTCCTTTTCCTCTTCGTTCATGATACCAGGAAACTGAATTTCCTCCTCTATTTCAAGGCGATTGTATATCCACTCAGGAAAATATTTCTTGCTAGCATGATCGACATTTTCATCAGAATTCTTTCTCCCTCCCACCATTTCTAATAGCATCATTCCGTAGCTGTAGACATCTGATTTGTGAGATACCCCTCCAAATATTCTAGAAAATACTTCCGGAGCAATATATCCAACCGTCCCTCTCATACCCAACATTGATACTTCACTGTCTTTTCGAGGACAGAGTTTAGCGAGCCCAAAGTCGACGATCTTGGGACAGAAGTCTTCACTTAGAAGAATGTTATGAGGCTTTATGTCAAAGTGCAATATCTGAGTGCTGCACCAACGATGCAAGTACTCTAGTCCTCGAGCAATGCCAAGTGAGATTTCGTACAATGCTTTCCACCCTAATTTACGTTCTGTTGATGATTTTTCATTATATATGAACTTGTCCAAAGAGCCATTAGGCATGAACTCATAGATGAGAGCTTTCTTGGAACTGTCGGAACAAAAGCCCAGGAGAGTGACGATGTTCACATGGTTAGTCCTACCAATGCTAGCAACCTCGTTGGCAAATTCTTCTTCACTATCTTTTGGTCTATTCAATATCTTTACTGCAACTGGACGGCCATCATGTAACTGTCCTTTGAATACACCCCCATATCCTCCTTGACCTAGCTTGTCTTTGAATGAGTTGGTCATTTTCTTAACATCAGAGTATCTGTATCTCTTTAGAGCAAGAGGCCTATAATACTTTTGTAAGGACTCAATGTCTTCAACATCTCTTGTTTTGTTTAACCAATTGATCATAGGTTTACATATCGTTGGCAGTAAAAGGGCTCTCTTGATAAGCATCTTCATATGAAGACTTAGCAAATGATAAGAGAATCTTTTCCAGACGCAGTAGAGTAAAACCACTGTAATAACCACTCCAGTCAATAAAGTTCCTGCAGTAAATTGGATGAGATGACAGAATCAAACTGATGTTAAAACCATTTCGCATGTTTTGGGTATACAGTATTTTGGTAGGAAGTTTCATCAGTTAGAAAATAAGGAGATCACCCAATATATGCATCACGCGAAGGCAAGAGATTCTGCAGGCTAATGAAATACAGACCAGGCTAATGAAACACAGACATGATCTTAATCACAACTTTCAAGGCTAATACATGTTGAAGAATCCTTGGCCCCGAAATGATGTGCTGAGAAATGAATAATTGCTCAGTAGAGAGCCATGTTGGCAGTGGTTGAAGATTGGCATGGATCATAGCCGAAAAGGCCTTATATGCTTTGATGTTTCATTCCTCACCTAGTCAGCAAAGTTTCCCTCTTTTCTAACAAACTAATCCATATCCATCAGATCCTCTATTTTAAATGCAGCATCTCCTGAAGTGTGGCATTAGACAAGTACACTCGTCAAAAAATCATATTCCTCTGACACTAAAGGACATGACATAAGTCAGAAAAAGACATGCCATAAGAGGAGAAGTCTATACGAATTGTGCTTTCTTGTTTTGACTTAGGCTGTTCCTTCCATCATGATATTTTGCTTATAACACTCTCTTTCTTTCCAAACACTGGCATGCTTGAGAAATTAAAAACCTTATTGTTCCTTTAGCTCAGATGTGCCTTTCATGAAAACTCACCAATTTCATACCCTATATTTTAAAGCATGGAAGTTACGGAACAAAATATAGGTGTTAGATCATTACCATCCATTCCCCATTGGGATGTTAGTAGCTAACTTTAAACGATCTAACCCAAATTGTCATACTAGAGAAGTTACCAAAGTAGCAAAAGGTGGAAGAAGAAAAAGATCACCACTGAACAAAAACTAGATATAGCAAGTGATGCATGAGCTATTAAGAACGAGAATAACTTTGCCCAACCATTGAGATATCATCTCACAAGATAATCTGTTAAGCATCATTCTTTGTTAGCCTTAAGCTTTTATTAGAACAGTTGGTAACTTAACATGGCATCAGAGCAATTGACATTTAGTTTATTTGTGCACTTGTAGTATTGAGGGGGAGTGTTAAACATCAAGCATAATCACATTGTTGAGCCCATTCTTAAATAACTTAAACTTTTAGAGCAGATAGTAACTTAAAACCTCTTGCAACAAAAATGAGTGGAGAAATGTAATACCCGGTATTAAGATGAGTCTCAACTTCTTTTTTCCTTCCACTGCATCAGCTGAGGCATAAGAACCAAGCAACTTTCATAAGATCAGAGTTTTATGCATGCTTAATACAAGTCTGGATTGGGGATTGGTGCAAAAGCTGCAGCATGTAAAGATTGGCCAGTACCTTCCCCGGCATATACACATGACTGATACTCGTATCTATCATCTAGACATTGGCCTCCATAAAATCTACACACAAGACACCCATCCGATACACGCAATCCAACAGAGAATTTGGCAGTTAACATGCTAAACAAATCAGGCACATGTGTGCCATTTAAAGGCATGTCAGGCAGTACCGGCAGTCCCTTGGTAGCGCGACAATAGTCTGGATATTCCCTGTCCCTGGAGCTGGAGAATCCATAGGAGTTATATTCCCTCGAATATTTGTCTACAGCTGGAGGTGGAGCCGAGGGATCTTTGTAGTAGATATTTTTGTCCCTGCAGTTTTTGTAACTCAAATAACGACCCGATTGCTTACCAAAATGATCATCTGTTCGTTGAGTAAGTTCTGGACTATTTGGACACATGAACAAGGTGATGTTGGAGAGGACTGTAAATGAAATGGAGCGAGTGGAGGGAAGATCGTAACTCCAGAAATTGCAGCTTTGGCTATTCAGGTGATCCTGGAAATCTTGATCACGAATTACGACGGTGTTATCAGGCTGCGAAATGCGCACAACGTCGTACCATCGGTCCTTGTCTTTGAGCTGGATTTTTGGTACTGGTCCGTTGCAGTTTAACTTGCACAGACCACACTGCGGATCAGTGGTGTTGTGAAAGGGGAAGGTGAGAGAGCCGAGGCCGTTGCAGTGGAAAGACGGCGGACATACAGTTTTCGATTTCTTCCACCCTTGAACCGAAGGAAGAAGCACAAGGTGAAGCACCATGGAGATGATCAAGAGAAGAGAGTTTTTAGCCATTCTTGCTGAACTGGACTAGACAAGTACTAACAAAGTTCAGTACCACCTTCCTTTCAAGTAAAGCAACTTGCTGCTAGAACATTTTGCATTATTGTAGTAATGTCAAAGAGAGAGAAAATGAAATTAATTGGTTTCTTAATACAAGGTGCTCAGGTTAACAAAGTTCTTTGTTTGATTCATTTGAATGATTTCTCATGAGTCACTTTCAATAGCTTAGAGGGCTAAGCCATCCAATGTTTTGGAAACGGCTGCTGATTTCGTTGGTTTGCATCTAAGGGTCACATGGATGGGTCGGTTGGTCATAGCCGAACGCCTCTGAACTATATAGCCTTTGTTCGGCAAATTGGTTAGACAAACTGAAACAAGAATTACAAGAGTCCTCTTCAGAGAACTTGCAGGAATTACTTTGCTGCAGAAATTTAATATTTCTATTTTTAGCAATCTTGCAAATAGTTGTTCTTGAATTGATTTTGTTTTTGCAAAAACGTAATTAACATACAACGTGAAGATGGGATTAACGTTGTATCTTAGAATGTAATTCGTTAGACCTTTTTTACATACTAGTTTCATACATTGGTGGGGCGAATTGCGTCTTAAAGAAAGTAATGTTGTTATGCGCTTTGAAGACTTATCTTGTCTTATTAATTTCCGTCTTTCAACGCCATCATGAATATACCGACACCAACACTTGCCTCAAATAATGACCAAACGTGAAATGCCGTTTGTACAGGATAGTACTAGAAATCCCATTTGTTCTTTTTTCCCCTCAACTGTGTTATGATATCAGACTTATTGGTCTTGCATTTCTTAACCCACTTTTTTTCGAAATTGATTGGAACGTAAAGCTAGCGTTATGCTTAATTTTAATGCTGGACGCGCTTGGATCACATTTCAAAGGGAGAGGTTTCACTCTCGGCTTCCTAGCAGCAGTTGACTGACTCATGCCATTGACTCCTTCAAGTCAATGCATGGTTGTAATAAATGGTTGTGGTTGGTCTTTGATGGCTGCTGATGGCGGACTGCCGCTTTGGCTCTGGGTGACCCTCTTAGAAATATAATAAGGCTTTGATCGTGATTTTATCCTTAAAAATATTTTCCATTATAATTGTTGCCGGGCAAACAGCAGTTTCTTCCCCGTTAACAAAGCCAATCAAAATTCTGATCAGAAAAAATCAGAACTTTCCCAAGAATTCATTTTAGAAAATATGTTTCTCATATCTTTTTTTGGTACAATTTCCTTTCTTTTTTTTTTGGTACAGTGTTTCTCATATCTGGAAATTGAAGGATGCAAGATATTTATAATAGCTGAATGAACACAAACAAAACAACCCTAGTCACTAAAGGACCGGACTGTTGGACACTACTTGCTATTGGGTACTAACTGCTATTAATTGCAATGAAATTAAAAACAAAAATTAGTTAAAATTTATTAATTCATTTCAACTAAGACCCGAGTGGACCAAGTGCCCATCTTTTGACCATTAATTTTTTTTTTATTTCAAGCCCAAGCCAAGGTCAAACCAACAAAATTTTAGAATTTTCCTCAAACTTTTCCTATCATCTGAAATTAATTCATTTGGTGAGTTAAGCCTTATCAAGGTTATTATTATTATTATTATTTTATCATTCTTACTTTTTCAATGTAGGACAACCAATCCACCCTTGTCACTGACTATTCTAACAATCCCCAACTTAATTAGTTACAAGAGAATCGGAAACATGATCAGGTTTATGCGTATAGAAGGTATCTTTCGACTTAAACCTCCTATTGGTATAAATATTTCAAAATCTTGTCAAAATTAATGGTTAGCTATATCTATCAGACCATAATTCCTATACTTACAATTACACCTGAAGTATCATACACACAAATCTTACCAATTCTTTAATGTGTTCACCATGAGCTTTAGTACCATATTATAGCCTTGTGCTACCCCTGATTTCTTAAACACTAACAAAGTTTTATTTTTCAAACTTCGATAGAAGCAACACCACTACTTGTGTTCACTTAGGTGAAGTTTAGAGTCTCAAACTGGACTTCCTTTTTCTTAATCCGAACCCCATACCTTCACTTAAATACTCAACCCATTTTCTTAAGCACCATCTCAACCCTAGTGCTTGTTGGCCATCACAAACTATGACTTCATATTAGCTTTTAGACCTTCAAATTACAGAGCAATAATAGAGGTAAGGTTTCCATTTCTAGTGACAACTTAAAAGTTTTAGACCCATTGTACTCGTCGTGCTCCTTATGATATCCTTCGAGAGACCTTTAGTCAATGGGTCAACAAGATTGTTTTTCGATCTAATGTTGAGAAACCTATGGTTGTACCATCAACAATTAGTTGTATAACATACTCATGTCTCTAAAGCGATATGTTTAGACTTGCTATTATATATCTTGCTAAACATTGTGGACATAGAGGCTTTACTATTACAGTGCAAAGAGCACTATAAGAAAACTACTCTATGGTGACAAAAGAGCCTACGGTATAAAAGAAACCGTAGGTACAAGTCCACTTAGACCTACGGTTAATATTGAATCGTGGCCATTGGTGCTGCGCGAAGTTGGAATGCAATTGCACCGGCGACTACCGGGGGAATTTGGTGGAAAAATAAGGAGACGCACGGCTTTGGCAATTGAATCTCGCAAACGCAAACCCCACGACTGACTACCGTCGGGTTCGGGGTCGACGATCAGGTGAGAGAATTTCACGGGCATAGTTTTGGCAATTGGAATTGCACAAAACCTATCTCGAACGAGATTTTGCGGGCAATTGGAATTTTGGTGAAGATCGACTTCTAGGTATGACATTCTTCTCGCTTCTTTTTGTCGATCACTCACACCATACTGACGATCTTCTTTTCTCTTCTTTCGTCGATCACTCACATCATTCTTCTACTTTGAATTTTGCGCAACACAATGTATGGTGAAACAATTATACTATTTCTTTTTATTTGGGTTTACACCATACACGATTTTACTGTTAGGTTGAACCCTAGATTCAGTTATTCGATGGAAAAGCTAATTGTTGGTATGGAATAATTAAAATATGAGTCAATCACAAAGTTTTGTGTCTAAAATCCAAGGCTTTTCACATTTGCATCAATATTGAATAGAGTATAGCTAGGGTTTTTCAGAAAAGTCTTGTTAAAGTCTAGATTACCTTATTAGCTGGTTAAAACTCCAGGTTATGTAATTATGGAGTCATTGATGTGATGGGTGTGATGAATTTTTTTTATGTGATTGCAATTTTTCATGTTGAGGTAATGATTAGATATACAAAAATTGTGTAACTTATGTTTTTGGGTGTGCTTCAATTATGTGTGATTCTGGTTCTAAGTCATGTTATTCAGTGATGGCTTTTTTGGGTTGGAGTTAGTCTTAGTTGATTTAGGATATATGATTTAGCAGGATATAGTATTGATCAATGAAGTATATGAAGATCTTTAGGGGTTAACTTAGTTTGGCAACAACTTTAAGGCAAAGCCTGATTGTTAAGGAGTTTGAATCATGGATTGCTGCATTGGACTTTAATGTGATCATTTTGTTATTAGAGTTCTGATTGTTATCTCCTGTTTGTTATCTACAAAAAACTTGAGTAGTGTGTTCTTCGGCTAAGAGGTGGAAGGCTGATGAGATACTTGGGAAGATGTATAATCTGCAAATGTATTTATAGAGATAAAGTTAGTTTGTCGATCTCAACTTTTTAGTTGAGTGAGTCATCTCTGCCTCGTCAACAGGAATAAAGGCAATCACAAAATTGAGTCTGAAATAGGCTATAGACCGGAGAAAACTACTCTAGTTACTTATGAATTGTCATAAAACTGGTGTATCTCTTATTGCTTACCCTGATTGAAAAAAGCTAAGACAGCTGCAGTTGCAACCTTTCCCGCTGTCTTAAGGCTTCTTCTTGTTGTGAAGCAAGCCTTTTGGTAACCACTTCTTGGACCCTTTGTTGACATTGCTGAGCAAAATAAACAGAAGTGCCAAGAGAGGTAGCAAAGCTTCCTTAACCACAAGATTTTCTCGCTGTACTTCCTGCCCAAGATGAGTATGAATAGAAAGAATGGCATTTCTAGCACCATGTACCAGCACCTTTTTCTGGAAAAAACTATATTCTGGTCCCCTAGTTTTATATGCTGAGGTTTGGATTTTTTTATTGGAAAATGCCTCCTCAGCCTTGGCCAACTCATTATACTGTTACTGTAGGTTCTTCTACTCATGCACTAAAGCTCCAGGATTGAGATTAGCAAGGATTTTACTTTGAACCTTCTGTCACTTCCTCAGCTTAGCAGTAGCATTAGCGGGTAGATTATTTTAACGCTGTTAGCAAGTATGCTTAAAATATTTGAGTTTGTGCAGTAGTATATAAATAGCATCTCCGTCCACCTCCATTTCACAAAAGCCTTTATTACATTATAATTATGTGAGTTTGCAGTGCGTAGTTAGAACTGTATACTTGGCTACAATTCAGAATGTCAAGATTTCCCTAGTGCAACGATCATTGTCTTATTGAGGTTTTGTACATTCATTTATGGTGTAGGAGCAAAGAAGTACTTGTAAGAAAGAAAAAGAACAGAAGAACTAGGAAAGTAGCTAGGGCATCAAGTAGGTAGTGTTTACAGTAAGATGTGATAACATAAGCATTGAAGTATTTTTTAACGCAAGTACGGCATACATGTCTTATCTGGGTGGCTTGATCAAATAAGCATTGATGTATTGTTTAACCCAATTATGACATGTCGTCTTATCTAGTGGCGTGCTGTGTCAATTAGTACCTTAATTGTCTTAGAAATCTTTGTTAAGTGATGTCTACTTGAATTCCATGAGGCACGATTGGACTTTTTTCTTGATGGAAGCTACAAGTGTATTAGTATGAGGTGTTTGATCAAAGCTCAAGTGATTTTAGTCATAATCACTTTTTACCCTGACAATTACATCCATTCATTTTTGGCTTTGTTGCCGATTTACTTTGCGTATATGTATTCCTATGCAGGTATCTTTTTTTTTTAGTTATGAGTTATTCGAATTGCAAAAGGTGATGCTATGCGGGTGTTTGTGCGTGTGTAGAGGTGAAAACGGAATGGGAAGGGGGAATGTCGTAGGGAAGTATTGTGTGAGGTGTTTTGTTTGTGTGAAAGGGGTTAAAAGGAAAGGGGAAAACAATAGCAATGAGGGGGTGCTACTGCTATGTTAGTGTGTGTGTGCTTGGACATATAAAGTGTGTTGTGTGTGTAAGGGGAAAGGGGGGAACCTGCTATGTACTGCGTGAGTGTTTGGGTGATTGTATGTATATTTGCGGGCTGTTGATGGGTGAAGGGAAGCTGCCGTGAGGCAGCAAGTGCATGGTGTTTTATGTGTGAGATGTGAGGGTGGAATGATGATGTGGGTGTGAGAAGGGGCTGCCGAATAGGCTGCCCTAGTGGCGGCGGGAGTGCGTGAATTTTTGGTGTGTGTAGATGTGTAAGGGAGAGGGGAAAATCAGCTGGGAATGATGTTGTGCCATTTGATATATTGTGGGTGTGCATGAAGGCGTTGATGTGTTAGGCATGGATTGGCAAAAATAGCAGCTGGTCAGGCTATAATTAGTCTTAGGTCGACGGCCTGACCCTTGTACTCAAGTATATTTGTGTGTTATTATTTTCTCTTTGTCGTTTTCAGTCTTATTTCAGTTATGATGTTAGGTTCTTTTGTGGCAGCGCTTGATAAGGGAAAATACGTTGGTGTATTTGGGATCCGTTGAAAGCGGGGCTTCAAACTATTTAGGCTCAACTAAAGGTACTTTTAATTCTCTTACTATTTCTTACATGTACATGGATACCCATTAGAAAACCGATGTTTTATACTTGATGCCAACTTACTTTCAGTTAGCAATATGATTATTGATATTTGATGTCAATTGATTATAGTGCACATATTTCAAATTTCACTCCATAGAATTGGCGACTTAATTTCAAAGTATTAGCTGCATGCTTGCAATTTTCTCGCTTAGAGTGTCAATCTAAATTTACACGGACATTCCTCATTACATAAGCCAAAATTGTTCCTGAGCATGTTTTGTTTTGACATGTGGAGAAAATGGAGCAACTTTTCTAAGTATAGAATGAACTGAGATTTAAAACCGACAACCTTTACAAAAATGGCTATATATGTCATGTATAATATAGGAAAACTACTTGTCATGTGAGCCTAGATCACGACATGATTTGAGCTTCCAATCAATGCATGTGTTTCATATCAGCAGTGTAGAGGTCACAAGTTTAGCTACCTATACACACAGCCAGCAAACAGTTTTAGATAGCTGAGTTGGAGCTAAAATAACATAGCTGAGTGGGAGCATTTGCTTCAGTTTTCACCATTGTGCAGTGTGCATTATCACACTGCACAATGGTGAAAACTGAAGCAAATTACTAAAGATTGGTGCAAACTACTAAACTAACAACAAAGCTTATGGTAAAGTGAGATTTCTTTAAAACATAACTTCAGCGATCTCAAAGCGCAATGTTACTCAGTTTTAAAATCTTCTTGAGGTTTATAGGTATTCAATCATATCTGCCAAAAACAATTTACCGCTTAGACAATGAATTAGAGATGTACAAGAATTACATAAAAGAGTAAAATACCAAATATGTCTTTAAAATAAATAATCCGATTTACTAAGGCTAAGTGGCAGTTGGCAATCAGCAGCCTCAGAGACCCACCACAACCATTACTAAAACCATGCATTGACTTGAAGGAGCCAATAGCACGAGTCATTCAACTGCTGCTAGGAAGCTAGGAAAGAAACCTCTCCCTTTGAAATTTGTTCCAATCGCGTGCAGCATTAAAATTAAGGACAATGGTAGCTAGTTCCAATCAATTTGAAAAAAGTGGGTTAAGAAATAGGGTTAATTACACTCATGTCCCTAAGGTTTGGGTGAAACTACACGCGTGTCCATAAGTTTGGAAAATAGGCACTTATGTCCTTTGACCTAACGGACTACCCAAATACATAACAGAATGATCAAAATGACCTTTTTGCCCATGATTCGAAAGGTAATTTCTTTGTCATGCCACTCCTACCATCTCCCTAATTTTCATATTAGGATTTCAGAATCTTCTTCAACATAACATTTTATTGCAGTTTGTTTGAAGCATCAAACCACGATGGATCCCTTATTCAAAACCCACCATAACCAGCCCTCACGTCATTACCCCGTCATAGGTGCCTCAATGGCCCAGCCTGTTGCCTACAATCCCATGCCCATTGGTGGCGACCTCCAGCTCCCTCAAAGTGTACCACCGGCACCACCCCAGATGCGAAACTCAGGTAAGGACCCACCGTCGCTGCCTCCCAACAACTCTATATCGCCGCCGCTAGTCCCCCTGTTCTCCCCACTGGACTGCCGGTCGAAAAACACCAACATGTGCTCCACCTTCGTCATTTCGATCTGGATCTCTTGAGTTGATTCAAAAGGACCCGAAGGTGGGGGTTCAGATCAACGAGACTCTAATGGCTCTGCTGTTCAAGTTGGATTCAGTTTGGGGTGTCGATTCAGGTGTGAGGGATTTGAGGAAAGGCGTCACCAGGAAGGCCATTGCCTAACAATTTTTGAGTAGATATTAAATTTGTAAATGAGGGGTTTCTGAGAGTTGTGGGATAAGGATTCTGATTGGAGATGAATGGCGACTGGGTGGTGGAGGGTGGGCCCGTCGGCGGAGTGGTGGAGGGTGGTGATGGCAGCCAGATGGTAGGAGGGTGGGGGCAGCGGCGTGGGAGAAGATTTGGAGAAGAAAGGGATGAAATTGTAAAGGGAAGATATAGAAGGGTAATACAAGGGTAAGATTGTCATTTTAAAAATATGTATTGATGAAATCATAAAACAAATATTTTTTGGACGGATACTTGACGGAAGGACACAAGTATTACCTTTTTAACGTTCGTGGTCACGGTTTGTTAGCTTTTGAAACTTAGTGTCATTGACTGTAATTTCATCCAAACCTCAGGGACATAAGTGTAATTAACCTTAAGAAATACAAGCCAAATAAGTCTGACATCACAACACAGTTTAGGTAAAAAGACTAATGGGATCTCTAGCATTGTCCTATACAAATGGCATTTTAAAATTGATCATTCTTTGAGGGGTTAATTTTACGTTACACCCTGTACTTAGGGGTCAGTTGCACCCAGCACCCTAGGATTTTAAAATTGGCACCCAACACCAAAATTTTAAAAATCTTGGTTTCCGGCACCAAATGATGGTCAATATGACCTTTGACCAAACGTCTGTTAATTTTTTAGGGGCAAAATAGTCTCGTTGCCCTTTATAAATGACATGGTGTCCATGTCATTTCCACGTAGTCAAATCCTCAGTCGATCTCTCCATTTGGACCCACCAGATTATCTTCTTCCCCCACCCTCACCCTCACCAACCCACTCGTTTCTACCATTACCCTTACCGATACCACCAATTTACAAAGCCTTGTCACCACCTGACTTGCAAGCAAACCCTCCACGGCAACCAACCTACAAATCCCACCTCCATCCCGCATGAAAACCCACTGCCAACCCACGCGCCGACGGATCACACCCATCCACTATATCTGACCACCCCACCATCCACCATTAAGCCATTTCAATTTTCCCCACCAACCAGCCACCGCCCACTATCCTTGCGGTGCCATCCGTAAGCCCCTCACCAAACCTACAAATAACTAGCAGATCCAAATCCACAGCTACGGAATTCGTCGCCAGCAAAGTTGCTACCACATATCTGAGTCCCCGATCCCCTTTTCTTCATCTGCGTACCGGATTTGAGTCAGTAGCACCAGAATCTTGAACGGAGAAAGCCACGTCTACTGCTCCTTGGGTCAACAGCTGAAAGTTTTGGTTTTTAATCATGAAATTTCTATCTAATTTGTTTGATCTGATGTTTAACGGTGGTATTAGTGTGTGTGTGTGTGGGTGCGATTAGGGAATGGTGTTGATGAGTGTGATGTTGCGTTGACCATGGTTTGGTGGTGTTTACAAATGGTGGCATTGACAGTGGTTTGGTGGGGTTGCGGCGTTGATCTTGGTCTGCCGACGGTGGTTGAGTTTTGGTCTGCGATTATATTGGGCTTTATCTGATTGAATTGGATGGCACATAGATGCCACATGGACACCATGTAGACGCCACAGGGATGATACCTTGGACACAATAAGCAAACTGACAATTTTGTCCCTAAAAACGTAACAGACATTTGGTCAAAGGTCATATTGACTGTCATTTGGTGCCGAAAACCAAGATTTTTAAAATTTTGGTGCTGGGTGCCAATTTTGCAACTGACCCCTAAGTACAGGGTGTAGCGTAAAATTTACCCTTCTTTGAGGCAAGTGTTGGTGTCCGGATGTTCTTGTTGGCCTCGAAAGAAAATAGTGAGACAAGATGAGTTTCAAGGTTCATTGTCACATTACTTTACTAAGACGCAATTTGTCCCACCATTATATGGAGCTAATGTGTAAAACGAAGTCATATTGTCAAACACCAAACCAGCCCCCCCCCCCTCTCACATTGCTGTTGCAAAAGGTGATGCTATGCGGGTGTTTGTGCGTGTGTAGTGGTGTAAACCGAGGGGGAAAGGGGTATGTCGTAGGGAAGTATTGTGTGAGGTGTGTTTGTGGTGTTTTGTTTGTGAAAGGGGTTAAAAGGAATGGGGAAAACAACAGCAATGAGGGGGTACTGCTGCTGTGTTAGTGTGTGTGTGTGTAAGGGGAAAGTGGGGACCTGCTGTGTACTGTGTGAGTGTTTGGGTGATTGTATGTATATTTGCGGGGTGTTGATGGGTGAAGGGAAGCTGTCGTGAGGTAGCAAGTGCATGGTGTTTTATGTGTGAGATGTGAGGGTGCAATGATGATGTGGGTGTGAGAAAGGGCTGCCGAATGGGCTGCCCTAGTGGCAGCGGGAGTGCGTGAATTTTTGGTGTGTGTAGATGTGTAAGGGAGAGGGGAAAATCAGCTGGGAATGATGTGTGTGGCATTTGTTATATTGTGGGTGTGCATTAGGGCGTTGATGTGTTAGGCATGGATTGGCAAAAATAGCAGCTAGCCAGGCTATAATTAGTCTTAGGTCGACGGCCTGACCCTTGTACTCAAGTATATTTGTGTTTTATTATTTTCTCTTTGTCGTTTTCAGTCTTATTTCAGTTATGATGTTAGGTTCTTTTGTGGTATCGCTTGATAAGGGAAAATACGTTGGTGTATTTGGGATCCGTTGAAAGCAGGGCTTCAAACTATTTAGGCTCAACTGAAGGTACTTTTAATTCTCTTACTATTTCTTACATGTACATGGATACCTATTAGAAAACCGATGTTTTATACTTGATGCCAACTTACTTTCAGTTAGCAATCTGATTATATATTTGATGTCAATTGATTATAGTGTACATATTTCAAATTTCACTCCATAGAATTGGGGACTTAATTTCATAGTATTAGCTGCATGCTTGCAATTTTCTTGTTTAGAGTGTCAATCTAAGTTTACACACGGACATTCCTCATTACATAAGCCAAAATTGTTTCCTGAGCATGTTTTGTTTTGACATGTGGAGAAAGTGGAGCAACTTTTCTAAGTATAGAATGAACTGAGATTCAAAACCGACAACCTTTACAAAAATGGCTATGTCTCGTATAATGTAGAAAAACTACTTGTCATATGAGCCTAGATCACGACATGATTTGAGCTTCCAACCAATGCATGTGTTTCATATCAGCAGTGTAGGGGTCACAAGTTTAGTTACCTATACACACAACCAGCAAACAATTTTAGATAGCTGAGTGGGAGCTAAAATAACATAGCTGAGTGGGAGACTTCTTTGCCAACTCTCAGCTGATGATAAGAGTTCGCAACAAAGTAAAACGCAAGCATGATGTGGTCAGCTCGAGCTAAACAACACACACTTGCACAAAATGAACACCCTCCAAAGGAGAGGTGACCCCTCGAGGGAACATTCAAATACTTAGCACATACAACAACTTGCATGCACAGCTTTGTGTTAGGCTACCATTGGGCACAGCCTCTAAAGGATCTCGAGATCCCATGATTCGTCTTCCCAAAGATGATTCTGAATAGCCTACTCAGGCGACATTCTAAGACTTAGCTCTTGAGAGCTAGGCTTCTAGCACCCTACTTGGGCAAAGTCCCAAGGCTTAAGCTCCCAAGAGCTTAGGTCGGAGCACATGTAGAAGAGAAATATTATTACCCCTATAAGGGGATGGAGAATCCCTTATAAATCTGACGCGTGTCTCAAGACACTAGGTATAAACTTCCTCAGCCAAACATTTTGGCTAAGAAAGTGGGGGGGCTTATGATATATAATTCAAATATAACTCCCAATAATTGGGGGACACCCGGCGAATCCCAGTCACACTGAGAGATTTTTTATCAGAATTCTAAAAGAGTTTTTAGAGATTGTGACGTGATCCTCAAGGATCCTAACGCGATCCTAACATATCTGGCCCACGGCCCAGCCCTACTAGGACTCTCCTCCTACAGCTATATAAAGGGGTCTACCCCCCAGGTATGAGGACAATTACACAATTCATGCTTTTTCAGAGTGATTATTCTATAGCTGCGCTCTGACTTAAGCATCGGAGAGTTCTCCGCTGGGAACCCCACCCGGCGGTCACTCGTTTTCTGTCTTGCATGTCACCGGTCAAGGCTCTGGTTCCGGAATTTGCGCGGAGCATATTTTTAGCAGCAACATGCAGTGTGCATGATCACACTGCACAATGGTGAAAACTGAAGCAAATTACTAAAGATTGGTGCAAACTACTAAACTAACAGCAAAGCTTATGGTAAAGTGAGATTCATTTAAAACATAACTTCAGCGATCTCAAAGCGCAATGTTACTCAGTTTTAAAATCTTCTTGAGGTTTCTAAGAATTCAATCATATCTGCCAAAAAAAATTTACCGCTTAGACAATGAATTAGAGATGTACAAGAATTACATAAAAGAGTAAAATACCAAATATGTCTTTAAAATAAATAATCCGATTTACTAAGGGTGACTCAAAGTGAAACCATGTACATTTGATAAGTCTTCAAGAATTTGAAGGTTATGTTACACATTTCTTATTTTGAAAATGTATTTATCGTTATTAATCAAACTCGACAATTGACCGATTGCACCGAACAAACCTCCATGTGATGACATAGAAGGAACAAGAAAGTTGCTCCGTTATCCAGTATCTTAGAGAGTATTTACTGGTAACTCACTACATACCATTTCTGATATTGGTAACTATAAAATTAAAGAAAACGTTATAACGTACCTTGAAACCATTTTTTTATGTCACGAAATAATTTTAACTTCACACAACAAGACCCGAGGGTCACTCAGAGCCAAAGTGGCAGTTGGCAATCAGTAGCCCTCATAGACCCACCACAACCATTACTAAAACCATGCATTGACTTGAAGGAGTCAATAGCACGAGTCAGTCAAACGCTGCTAGGAAGCTGGGAAAGAAACCTCTCCCTTTGAAATGTGTTCCAACTTCCAACCGCGTGCAGCATTAAAATTAAGGACAATGGTAGCTCGTTCCAATCAATTTGAAAAAAGTGGGTTAAGAAATACAAATCAAATAAGTCTGACATCATAACACAGTTTAGGTAAAAAGACAAATGGGATCTCTAGCATTGTCCTATACAAATGGCATTTTAAAATTGATCATTCTTTGAGGCAAGTGTTGGTGTCCGGATGTTCTTGATGGCCTCGGAAGACCGAAAATAGTGAGACAAGATGAGTTTCAAGGTGCATTGTCACATTACTTTACTAAGACGCAATTTGTCCCACCACTCTATGGAGCTAATGTGTAAAACGAAGTCAAGTTGTCAAACACCAAACCCCCCCCCCCCCACCAACAAAAACACACTATATAAACGAAACCCCATTTTTTACGAAATGAAGATTTAAGTTGCATTCTAGGGTACAATATGAAACCCAATTTTACGTTGCATGTTGATTACATTTTTGCAATCCAAGAACAACTAACGATTTGCAAGATTGCTAAAAATAGAAAATGAAATATCTGCAGCAAATTAATTTCCTTCAATATCTCAAGAGGATTTTTGTAACTTTTGTTTCAGTTTGTCCAACCAAGTTGCCTAACAAAGGCAGTGCATATATGTACATATATGCAGGCCGACCTTTAGATGCAAACCAACATAAGCAAAAGCCATCCAAAACATTTGATTTGCTTAACCCTCTAAACTATTGAAGAACATTTAACTCACGAGACATCGATCAGTCAAATGAATCAAGCACAGAACTTTTGCTAACATTCACGTGGTAATTTAATTAATGCTAACATGCACCTTGTATTAAGAAACCACTTAATTTTATTTTCTCTCTCTTTGACCACTATTATAATGCAAATGTTCTAACAGCAAGTTGCTGTACTTGGTACAGTTTGTTAGTACAAGTCTAGACTAGTCGAGTAAGAATGGCTAAAAGTTCTCTTTCCTTGATTCTGCTTCACCTTGTGCTTCTTCCTTCAATTCAAGGATGGAAGAGATCCAAATCTGTATGTCCAACGTACTTCTACTGCAACGGCCTCGGCTCTCTCACCTTTCCCTTTCACAACACCACTGATCCGCAGTGCGGCCGGTGCATGTTAAACTGCAACGGACCAGTACCAAAAATTCAGCTCAAAGACAAGGAGCGATGGTACGATGTTGTACGCATTTCACAGCCTGATAGCACCGTCGTAATTCGTTATCAAGTGTTCCAGGATCACCTGAATAGCCAGTATCTAGATGATAGGTACGAGTATCAGTCATGTGCATATGCCGCGGAAGGTACTGGCTGATCTTTATATGCTGCTGCTTTTGTACCAACCCTCCATCCAGACTTTTATTTTGTCTTCATATAAACTCTGATCTTATATGGACTGTCGAATTTATGAAACTTGCTTGACTCTTATGCCTCAGCTGATGAAGTGAAAGGAAAAAAGAAGTTGAGACCCATCCTAATACCGGGTATTACATCTCTCAACTCAGTTTTATTTGCAACAGGTTTTAAGTTATTAAGTTTAAACTATATTAGAATGAGTTTTAAGTTATCATTAGCTGTAAAAGAATGAGTTTAAGCTGTAAAAGAATGAGCTCAACAATGTGACGATGCTTCATGCTTAATATTCCCCCTCAACACCACAAGTGCAGAAATAAACAGAGTGGTTACTCTGATACCACGTTAAGTTACTGACTATTCTGATAAAAGCTTAAAGCTAACAAAGAACTATGCTTAACAGATTATCTTTTAAGATAAAATCTCACTGGTAGGGCAAAATTATTCTCGTTCTTAATAGCTCTAGCATCACTTGCTATATCTCGTTTTTGTTCTATGGTCATCTTTTGCTTCTTCCATCACTCAGCTAAAGAAAAATAACAGGTGTCTATCAACTTGTCCCCCTTTTGCTAGTTTGGAAACTTCTCTAATCTGACAATTTGGTTAGATCATTTAAAGTTAGCTACTTACATCCCAATAGGGAATGGATATGGTAATGATCTAATTAAGGCTGCGACTTTGAGTTGAGTTTTATGATTTTAACCAGCCCAATCAAATTTTTTTTTTTTTGAATTTTTACCCAACCCACCTAAATATAAATTGGGTTAGAATGGGTTAAGCTTATATAATAATGGGTTATTCGGATTGGGCTTTTAAAACCCATTTGATAAAAGGTCACACTGTAGAATAACTACCAGTATCGCCGGCCGGCACCACTATCGCCGGTAGCAGCCGTCGCCGGCCACCACTGTCGGCCGTCGCCAACCACCGCGCGCCGTCCGCCACCGCCGGCAGCCACCACCTCAACGGCTACCGCCATCACCGACCACCACCATTCCACTTTTTTTTAAAATATAAAACATATTTATTTTAAATTGATTGACCCATTGAAACCCAAAAAAGCTCACTAATCCAACCCAACTCAACCCAATTTATTCAATCTTTCTTGGGTTAAAGCTCGTTGGACTTTTTAGGCGTATCGGTTTTTTTGGGTTGGGTAAAAACCAATCCAACCCATTCAAGTTACACCGTTAGATCTAATACCTAAATTTTGGTCAATAACTTAAGTGGTGAGTTTCTCATGAAAGGCACATCTGAGCTAAAGGAACAGTAAGGCCGTTTCCCAAGCATGCTAGTGTTGGAGAAGAAAGAGTGTTCAAAGCAAAACTGCATAATGAAGGAGCAGCCTATGTCAAACAAGAAAGAACATTTCGTATAGGCTTCTCCACTTTAGGCATGTCTTTTTCTGACTTAATTATGGCCTTCATTGTCAGAGGAATATAATTTTTTTGATGAGTTTACTTGACTAATGTTACACTCTTAGGATATGTTTGATAATCTTTTAGGATATGTTTGATAATCTTTTTGTTTTTCGTTTTGACTTTTTAAAAAACAAAAACAAAAATTTAAGTTATGATTTTTTTTTTTTTAAAAGAGTGAATGTTTGGTACACAAGTTTTTGTTACCGGTTTTTGTTTCAAGAGAGCATTTGTTTTTCCTTTATATTCTCATTCTTTCCCAATAGATAAAGAAATCTTTATTATCACCAACCAAACACCAACACGTCCCAGTATAACCATGGCCGCCACCCGTAGCCACGAACCACCACCCATCACGACCTACCGTCAAAAGCACATGAAAACTAAGCTACAGATCCGGAGATTAAAGGTGTCGACGGGATATTTGCTAGAAGTAAACCGTGGATAGTCGGGAGTCGTGAGATTGACGGCGGTGGAAATCAACGGTGTCGACGTTGATATTTGTATTCGGGTGGTGGTCATATATAGTGGTTAAGGCGGCGACAATTGCGGTGGTGGTGCTTGGTGGTCAAGACGGTGGTGGTGGTGTATGGTGATCCAGGCAGCGGCGGAAGTTGTGGTGGTGGCACAATATATTTGGTGGTGATGATTGGTATCACTGAATTTCTAGTATGTTAATTTGTTATAATAAAAAAAATTTGATGTGAAAATAGTTAAGGATGACGATATGAAAATCGTTATGGAGGTTTTGGGGTTGGGTGGTGGGCCACTGGTGGCGGCAGTGGTAGATAGAGGCTACATGTTGTGTTGCAGTGTAGTGGTGGCTGTTGAATGATTAAATGGAGTTGGGAAAAACTTTGTCTAGTTTAATTTGCTTCTAATAAAGGTTGAAAGATGGATCTTAAAATAAAAACAAAAACTGAAAACACCACATTGGAGTTTTAAAAAATAGCTCCATTTTAAAAACGGGTTCACAAAACTGAAGGGAAAAAAACGTAAATTGTCTGTCAAACATATTTTTCTTTTCAGTTATTAATACTGAACAAAAACTGAAAATAAAAACGCTACCTAAGTGTAGCCACCCACCTTACTTGTTCCTAAGACTGAGCCATAGCTAGACCTGGTAAACGAGTTGACCCGTCGTGTATAGATAAAATTCGATTGATTCTGGGTAAAACGGATCGGGTAAATTTTACCTAATTTTTTTCGGGTAGTGTTTTTTAATGCCAGTATCTTACCCAGGTGGGTCGGGTATTACTCGTAGGTAAATAATTATAATTTTGAATTTTTTATTCTATACTTTCTTTTGGAGTATTCTTTTCGCCTTTTTTTTTTATTACTACAACTATCACTTGGCAAATTTGTTTTCATTTTTTTTCTTTATCATTTTGAAATTAGACTAAGGGTGGCATATTCAAGAGGAAAAAGAAAAAGTTAAAAGAGAGGCGGACAAACAGCAAAGCTGCTCCAACCTTGGCCTTGTTAAGGATCATCTCAATTCTAACCCAATCATCTCAACTCAACACAATAAAGCACATACATATCTTCAAAATCCCAGAAAATCACCTGAAAATCAATTACTAAGTCTAAAGTAGTAAAAAATTAACCAAAAAAACAAAAAGAGAGTACATATGAACAAAGAATTATCTGGTTTAACAAAAAATTATATTCGCTAGCTCCGCTGCTCCAGCTACAGTGTTTCAACTCTCAAAATCGACTGGAGACCACCATCGGAGCTCACTTTCTCTGGTTGTAACTTTGTAATAACTATATTTCCTGATCGGGGATAATGGTGGCGGATCTGAGGCGAACCTGTGAGCGAGCGTGAAAGGGACGATGGGCGACGTCGAGTTGATATGGAGTAGCGCGTTCATCGGTGGATCTGACTGGTGGGTGAGAATGAGTCACAGAGAAAGCGAAATTGTGTGTGTGTGTGTGTGACGCGGGGGGGGAGGGAACTGGTGGAGAGAGGGGCGACCCTGATGAGAGAATGAGTGACTGAGAGACACGAGGAGAGAGAGAGAGCCTTGGCAGCAAGGTTGCCTGAGAAAGAGTTCAGAGGGGGGGAACTGGTGGAGAGGGGCAGAGCAGATGAGATAATGAGAGAGAAGGAAGAGTGAAAATGAAAACCCTAATGTAGTCCGGGTAACCGTATCTGACCCAGACCGGGCCGAAATTTTCGGCTCAGTTCGAGTACGGGCCTATTTTCCTATATAAGAACCCGTAACCGGATTTTCTGAATGGGTTCGGATAAACCCGCGAGTCCGGGTAAGATTTTGCCAGTTCTAGCCATCGCTGACCATTTCCGCGTGCATTCACATATGATATATGTATGTATGCCTATTTAAAGCACCTTGTATCATACACACAACTCTACAATGTAACCCCCCTTTGAGTTCTCTGGTTCTCCTTCCTTCTTTCTGTGTTTCTACGCAACAACATTAACACGGGTATTATACATTCCTTCACAAATCTTAACATAGTATCAGAGCGTACACGATCCGTCGTTACGCTTCTTCAATGGCAAGTCGGCAACCCGTTGCCGTCATTTTCTCCATAATCACAGATGTAGCTGCTTAGAAATGGCAAACCCATTTCCCACTGTCCAATTGTCTCTTCGAATCAGTGAGAAACACCTCATTCTGTCAATTGCCTTTCATCACTGCCCTTCATCTTAGCAGTGAGATACACCTCATTCAGTCAATTGATTTACATTTTTCACCACTGACAGTGTTGAGTAAGTCAGCTCACTGAACTCGAGCCAATTCACAACCGAGTCGACCCGAATCGACCAGTGACTCAATGATCCAAAGCCCATCAGTGTCTGCTCTTTCTCTACAACGAAAAATGCAATCACGAACTCCACAGCCGCTACATCTCCTCCATTGCCTCGCCTCCCTTGCTAGCCTTGACCATCTCGACACCATCATTAAGCCAATAGCTACTGCCTCGCCTCACGACCATCGTCGGTGTGAACTGTCGCACGACCTGTGGCTAAGTCTCTATTACCGCCGCCGATCTGGACCTCCTTAGTCTTTGGCATCCTTACTTGCTAATGTTCCACTTCATCCAACTCCTACCTTGTATTCGTTGAATGAGAAGGGGAGAGAGAGCTTGGACAATAACTGTTCGGGGAGCGAGAGACTGAAGAAGGAAGAGAGAGAGAGAAGTCTGGAGACGGGGACAGATGAGAGAAGCAAGAGTATAGTATGCGTACATCTGTACTAGCCTCTTTATGAGTTCTTTTATGAGTTCTTTTTTTTTAAATTGATGAGTTTTTTAATAATGTTCATATTATCTTCGTGATAATAAATACTAAACTTTAAATAACTTTTAAGTTTTAGGGTTCCTTTCAAGAACTTACTATTTTACTATTTTACTTAGAAATAGATGATTATTTTGGATGTTAGATTTGACTCACGACTGATTGTTTTACTTTTGGCATAAGGCTAATTACATTAATTTGGTATAAAATTTGTATGATATCATTGTCAACTAATTTGTTTTCCCGTAAAAATCCTGTTATAGAATCGTTCATCATAGTATTTGTTAGAATTATCACAATGTAATATAATGTTATATAACGGAATCGGGTGTCTTTTCTTTTTTGCTGAACTAACAAACAAGGAAAAATGATGCTTTCTTTTCTCGATCTCTTAAACTCACAAACAAGAGGAAGAAAATCCCTTCTCTTTTCTTCCCTTCTCTTTCTTTCTTTTCTTTTCTCTCATCTCAAAACTTACAAATAGGCTATACAAGTCAAAGAAAGATAAGGAAATGAAGAAAAACGCTATCAACCTTATCAGGGTTGGTTTGCCATTTCCCATGGCTGTCACGAGGAAGGCTTAGATTATGAGAACAAAGGGTATCACAAAGTCCAAGCCTTTGTCTAGTTACTTTAAGTTGGCAATGACGAAAAACAGTAATCTTATGTTTACCACCTTTTGAACCCTCCGTTCAAAAAAATTAATCATATTTCTTTTTTAAGTTGTCCTAAAAAATTGAACACTTTTCAAATTAAAAAAGATTCTATAGTTTTTTTTTTTTTCATGTTCACCCTTTCTATATATATTTTTTATTCTACTTCTCTTTGCATATTTAATCATCACAAGCAATTTTCTCTTTCCTAACTTACTTTCTTCCTCTCCTTCTCTCTTGTGGAACATGGGACAGCGAGAAACTCATAAAATATGAATCTTTCTAATAAGCGTGCAAGTCAAATATAATTAAATAATTTGAGACGGAGGGAGTAACACTTAACAAGATCAAACCGCGATCCCTTGGCGTCTCTGTTTCACACAGCACTACTGATAGCTTATTATTCAGCACTATTTGTGAGCAAAATTTGCTACCGCTGTGTTCAGCATTAATGCATCACCACCAGCTTTCGGTCAAGTTGAAGACTTCATGACCTCCAATCAATGGGACATGATTCATAAAGCGCATTTCCAGTACTGGCGAAGAACCTCTGTAGTATTGATACTGCAAGAACTTCTATGCATTGCAACTAACCACTCGAATTCCATATCCGTTCTTTGTCGCTCCTGTGCGGTCTACACAGACCAGGTCTAATAAGAACAATTGGAAGCCAACTCTCAGGGTACATGTCTGCAGTGGGTTTAACTTTCGGCTCTGAACTCAACTGTCAACTACTTTCGGTCCCTACTAGCTCCATGTTTTTGTTAGACCTCACCCAGGTCCAGGGTATCTACCGTGACTCATGCATATATAGGTCACCAGATCATACCCAGATCACGGGGTTCTCAAGTCAAGACCTCTGCTATCTAGGCTCATCGATCTTATCCTAAATCATAAGGTAACAGGCCAGGACCTCCGCTCTCTTGACTCACCTGATCTAGATATAGATCACAGGTTATTCTGTCAAGACCTAAAATGGGTTATCAGATTGCACCTTAGACCCTAGAGTCTCGTGTCTAGACCTCTGCTCTCTTGGCTCACCGCTCACCGGATCTTATCCGGGGTATTTGTCATAATCTATGCACAGATAGGTCGGCAAATCATACCCCATAAAATAGGGTTAAATGCATAATCTCACTCAATTGAGTTGCAAGATCTCATCCTAAACTACAAGATATATTAGCGTGACGCTTGCATGGGTTACAAGAAATCAAGTCATCCTTTCAGGCATCCTCACGCCGTCAGCCAGTTATACAAACTCAAGCTTGTTTGATCACATCAAACCTCCACGAGTTTGAGGGAGGCTGTTAAGGTCAATGTTAGCCATCCTACTTGTCCCTAAAAGTGAGCCATAGCTCACCATTTCCACCTGCATTCACGCATGTATGTGTGCCTATTTAAGACATCTGTATCATTCACACAACATACACAACTCTACAATGTAACCCTTTGGGTTCTCCAGTTCTCCTTCCTTCTTTCTGTGTTTATACACTACAACATTAACACGGGTATTATACTTACCTCCACAAATGTCAACAGTTAGATAAGAGGGGAACTTTAATAACTATGTGAGGAAATGAAGCATTAGAGCATATATGGCCTTTTAGGCTATGATCCAGGCTAAGCTTCAACCACTGCCAACATGGCTCTCTACTAAGCAATTATTCATTCTCACCACAACATTTTGGGCTAATGATTCTTCAGCAAGTGTTAGCCTTGAAAGTTGTGATTCAGGTCATGCTTGTGTTTATATTAGCCTGCAATATTGCTGTTGTCTGCCCTTTGAAGGGCGGATTCTCTTGCCTTCGGTTGATACATACATTGTGCGATCTCCTTATTTTGTTACTGAGAAAAATTCTTACCAAAATATTATATAAACGACAAAAGCGAACTGATTTTAACATCTGTTTGACTCTGTCGGCTCATTCCATTTTATGCAGGAACTTTATTGACTGGAGTGGTTATTACAGCAGTTTTACTCTACTGCGTCTGGAAAAGATTCTCTTATCATTTGCTAAGCCTTCATATAAAGAAGTTGCTTATCAAGAAAGCCCTTTTACTGCCAACATCATGTGAACCCATGATCAATTGGTTAAAGAAAACAAAAAACATTGGAGACATTGAGTCCTTACAAAAGTATTACAGGCCTCTTGCTCTAACAAGATACAGTTACTCTGATGTTAAGAAAATGACCCACTCATTCAAAGAAAAGCTAAGTCAAGGAGGATATGGGGGTGTATTCAAAGGACAGTTACATGATGGCCGTCCAGTTGCAGTAAAGATATTGAATAGACCGAAAGATAGTGGAGAAGAATTTGCCAACGAGGTTGCTAGCATTGGTAGGACTAACCATGTTAACATCGTCACTCTTCTGGGCTTTTGTTCCGACAGTTCTAAGAAAGCACTCATCTATGAGTTCATGCCCAATGGCTCTTTGGATAAGTTCATATACAATGAAAAATCATCAACAGAACGTAAATTAGGGTGGAAAACATTGTACGAAATCTCACTTGGCATTGCTCGAGGACTAGACTACTTGCATCGCTGGTGCAACACTCAGATTTTGCACTTTGACATAAAGCCTCATAACATTCTTCTAAGCGAAGAGTTCTGCCCAAAAATCGCCGACTTTGGGCTTGCTAAACTATGTCCGGGGAAAGACAGTGAAGTATCAATGTTGGGGATGAGAGGGACGGCTGGATATATTGCTCCGGAAGTATTTTCTAGAACATTTGGAGGGGTATCTGACAAGTCAGATGTCTACAGCTACGGAATGATGCTGTTAGAAATGGTGGGAGGGAGAAAGAATTCAGATGAAGAAGTTGACCATGCTAGCAAGAAATATTTTCCTCAGTGGATATACAATAGCCTTGAAATAGATGAGGAAATTCAGTTTCATGGCATCATGAACGAAGAGGAAAAGGAAACTGCACTAAAGATGGTAATTGTTGGATTGTGGTGCATACAGCGTGATCCAACAACGAGGCCATCAATGAGAAATGTGCTGGATATGTTAGAAGGGAGCATGGAGTCCTTGCAAATCCCCCCAAGGCCTTTCTTGGTTTACCCCCCGGAATCTCCCGCAGATTCTTCAAGTGCACGCACCATTGAAACGAACAGCTTTCAATCTGTATCACTCTCTTGAAGTGCAATCGCAAGTATGAATTTATGTAAGCTAACCATAAGCAGTTGGGAAAAGGCCGTGCTTAGATATTCTCCTTATATGGGAAGTTCAGACCAGTCCGCAGTCTACATATTCATCGTTCTTAAAAGAACTTGCTGATACTATGAATTATGTGACAGTCGATAAAGGAATTTGGTAAAACAAAGGAATGCATGAAGTGAGGGGTGGACGCCAAAGAGGAAACAAAGTTCTGTACGATTTAAGTTAGAATCTTTTGACTTTGAAGTCACGCTTCATAAAAATCACATGAAGCTTACAATCTAGATATGTCACAATTCTTACTTCATATCATTTCCTTGAATCCACATGCTATCTTATTTATACTTCTGTGGTGACTGGTTAGGCAATCCTCAGAATTATTTGTTCTTAGCGTTCTTTCAACCCTTCAATTGCTTCATTTCTCTATTTCTATATCTCCATTCTATTTGTAAAACCACAGATGTGATTAAATGGTTAATTTTTTTTTCTCGAAATACTATTTTTAATTTAAGTCGTCATCAAAGTTCAGGAGTGATAATGAGTGTTTTTTACTTTTTACTTTTTTTCTATTAAATGCGATATTTGGACTAGAGTGTTATTAAAAGACAAGGGTGATTTTGACTTCTCATAGAATATCAAGATTTTTTTTTTCATAAAAGACTCTTCTTGGAATATATATATATATATATATATATGTGTGTGTGTGTGTGTGTGTGTGTGTGTGTGTGTGTGTGTGTGTGTGTGTGTGCTTTTTTTATTAGCATTTAGGGTTGTTTTGACTTTTACTAAAGATAAAAGATAAAACTTAAAATTTTCTTATTAAAATATATATGCTTTTATTAGAGTTAATGGTTGTTTGGACTTTTATCTAAAAAAAACAAAAAGTTCCTATAAAATCACTCTAATCCAATGCTACATGCTCTTAGAGATGTCAAAGGGCCGGGCTTGGGCCGGCCCAGCCCAAGCCCATCGGGCCTGCTGTCGGGCCGGGCCGGGGGCTGCCAACCGGGCCGGGCCTGCCGAAGGGAAACCTAGGCCCAGTCCAGGCCCTGGCCCTAGGCCCAATATCTAGGGCCGGGCTTGGGCCGGGCCCGGGCCCAAATTTTTTTTTTCTTCTTGTTATTCAATTTTAAATTCCATCTCTAGCCTCTAGGCAATATTCACAATTTAACGAACCTAATCTTTATCCTTTTATTTCATTATAAGTAATATACATATGTATGTATGTATATAATAATAATATTTGTTAGCCATTATATTTTTGATTATATGTTAAACATTTTCATACTCTTCTTGGTGAGCTTTATTAATAAAATCTTAACATATAACAATTTATATAGAAAAATAATAAATGTGTTCATAGGCCCTCCTCCTTTTATCCGGGCTTGGACCGGCTGCTTGTAAACAAACAGGCGAAGTTACCTATTTTTTTATATATACGAAAAAATATATATCTTGCTTGTAAAAAATTATTTTATATATATGGAAAAAAAGTATATTTTGTGAAAAAATTTATTCTTAAAACTTTAACAATCAAAATAATAATGCATGTCTATCCAAAATATCAGCAATCAAAGATCAAGAAATCTGCAACGTCAACCAAAAGGATCAAAAGAGGAAAATAAAAACAAATTACCTAATCATCCGGAAGTATTTCAATATCCGAGTCACTGCTCTTCCTATCATCAATCGGTTTATCTTGCTCGCGGTAATTCGCATCAAGATAATCCTTCCAACATACACATAGCTCGAGCGACTCGGGGTTAAGACGACTCCTCCTGTCATCCAAAACCCTCCCGCTTGCTGAAAATGCCGACTCTGAAGCAACCGTGGAGGCTTGCACTGGCAGTACATCCCGTGCAATTTGGGATAAAGTTTTATACATGTTTTGATTTTGTTTCCAAAAATTTAACAAATTAAAATTAACCTGTTCTTGCCTTGATAAATCAGAATAATGATCAGTATTTGCATATACACCAATCTCATTAAAAGAGGAAAAATTATACGAACCTCCCGAATTAGAAGTACATTCACCTGGTAGTTGTCTTGCTACTAGATGTTCAAAGCCTTGAAGGTATGGCGCATAATACCTCTCAGCAGTGGATGATGATGTAGCTCGCCCGCGCACGTCAGCAGAATTACGATAGAGGTTGAACAAGTCCTCAAACCTCTTGCTCACTTTTGCTGTGAGCAAGGTTGTGTCCTCTGCTGTGTAGTGCATTAATTTCGATATCTCTTGTATCGAGGCGTTCACGCCATGCAACTTTAACCTAGGATCTAAACAAGTAGCCACAGTAAAAATAGCAGGCAGTTTACTCCAATATTTATTAAATTTTTGATCCATCACTTGTACTATTTCCCTAAAGGGTCCTATATATCTCCATTTTGTTAACATTGTAGCCATCTTCAGAATTTCTATTACAGCGAGAGGAGAGGTGGGATAGTACGTACCAGACAATAAATTGGTAGACGTGTAGAATACCTCTAAAAATTCAGCTAGGTATGTGGCCATCTGCCATTCCTCTTGAGTTGGCAAGCCGGCTGGGAACTGGGTTAGTAGAAAATGCGTGTAGACTTCTCGGTATGCCAGAATGTGTAAAAGCATGTGGTATGTAGAGTTCCACCTGTGGACCACATCTGTAACTGCTCTCCTGCGAGGCATATTATATTGAACACACAACGTTTTAAATTGTTGTGTTCTCAAACTCGAGCCATTAACATACGCTGTCATACCCCTCAGTTTGAGCAGAATATCTCCTGCAGCAGCTAAACCATCTTGAACAATTAAATTAATAATGTGACAAACACAACGAACATGAAATACTTCACCATGAAGTACAGGTTGAAGCGTCTCCTTTAAAGCTGCAACAGCAGCTTTATTATTAGAAGCATTATCAAAACTAACACTCATAATCTTATCCTTAATTTTAAATGTGTTGCATGCTTTTAATATAAGAGTAGCAATGTTCATTCCATCGTGCGGATAAGGGAAGTGCTCGAAAGCGATGATTCTCTTGTGCATAACCCAATCTGCATCAATCCAATGAGCGGTCACACAAGAATAACTAACAAAAGTATAAGGAGATTGCCAAATATCAGAAGTAAGACTAACTTTACCGTCAAATTTATCGAAATAATCGATAAGGCGTGCTTTAGCAGCCTTGTACTGTCGGAGTGCATCGGATCTAGTTGTGTTTCTAGTAACCTTTTTGTACAAAGGTTGGACGTATGTGTTCATATATCTAGAGTACTTAGGATTATCGGCAAAAGAAAAAGGTTGTTCATCATGAATAACAAATTCAGCGAGACCGTCTCTTTGCTCTCGCTGATTATAAACAAATAACTTACCGTCAAAAGATAACTGCGTTTGGGTAGGTTCGACGTGGCCTTGTCGAGGTGCACACTGAGGGTAATGCCTGTTAAGATGTCCATTACCACTACCAGTCGAAAATAATTTAAGACAGTACTTACATCGAGCTTTTCGGGTGTCGTCCACCGTAACTACGTCGAAATGATTCCAACACTCGGCTTTCTTCTTTTTCCCCTTCTGGACTTCTGGCACGTTATCGGAGGCATTGCTCGGCCCTTCTTCATCATGACCAGGCATAGGGTTGAGATTATGCCACTGAGTAGTAGCTTCGCCAACCGAGCTGCGTCCTTGACTATAATGCGGGGGGTCTTCATCAGGCGTGTATTCAAAATCTGGAATGTTTTGATTGAACTCCCAATTGGCTTGAGTATCTATCATAGAGCCTGTACTCATTCGTCCACGAACGAATGGTTGTGTTGGTGCTTGGATTGGTGTTTGTGATGGCCGTGGCGCTGGCGCTTCTGCTGGTGGTGGTGCTTGCGATGATGATGATTTCTTTCGTGATGACGTTACACGCCTCATTTTCTTCAATATTCCAGCCATATTTCACGCTAAAATTTGTAAGAGTAACTAAATACACAAGTATAAGAGTAGTAATAAGAAATAACAATTAAAAGAATGAACGAGTAACAAATATTAGAGAGTTAGTAATTAAAAAGAATTTAGCAAGACTAGTAATTAATAAACAAGAGTACTAATTAGTAAATACTAGTAGTAATTAAAAGAATGAACGAGTAACAAATATTAGAGAGTTAGTAACTAAAAAGAATTTAGCAAGACTAGTAATTAATAAACAAGAGTACTAATTAGTAAATACTAGTAGTAATTAGCAAGAGTAGTAATTGGAGAGGAAAATAGTAGCAAAGCTTGTTGTGAGAATAAGAAGAGAGTAAGAAGATTGGTGTGAAAAATTAGAGAGAAATGGTGTGAATTTATAGATTTTAGAAACTTCACAAAAGACCAAAATACCCCTACAAACTATCCGTTTATAGTTGTTGGGGAGGGTAAAAGTGTAAAGGAGTTGAAAAATATAGGTTAGACTAAAATACCCCCCAAACTAGCCGTTATATAGCTGTTGGGGGGGTAAAAGTGGAAGTTTGGAAAAGGGGGAGAAGAAAGGGGGGGAAAAGCAAAAGATTCAAAAAATGTGGGGCCAAAACCGGGCCAAAACCCGGGCCGCAGACCGGGCCAGGAAACCGGGCCGAAACCGGGCCAAGCCCGGGCCGAAACAGGGCCGAAACCGGGCCGGGCCGTTTTTTCAGATTCTTCAGGCCTGGTCCAGGCCCAGGCCCCAGGCCCTATGTGTGCGGGCCTCTACTGTTCATCCACGGGGCCGGGCCAGCCCGGGCCAGAACCGGGCCGGGTCGGGCCAGCCCGCGGGCCGCCCGGCCCGTTTGACACCTCTACATGCTCTAGGAACATTATTACTGAAAAAAATCTATCAAAACCTACTTCCATTCATGTTAAAACTAATATATTCCCTGTAACGCCTACATCTTCTCTATCAAATTTGGTCAAAGAAAACAAGTTGCATATAACATAATTTTCCTGTAGCCTTTCAGTTATTGTACATGTTTATAGTTTTCTATGTAAATGTATTAGTATATTGAAACTATCGTAAAATTAAGGTTTATTTCTAGGTTTTGCATACAGATATATTGGTTTAAGGAAGCTATCGTAAAACTGGATTTTTTTTAGATTTTTTAAATGCATATATAATCATGATCTTAAATTTAATTTGCTAAAAAGTTAGGAGTGATTTAAGGGTGTTTTTGACTTATAACTTTTTTTCCTGAAAAATAAAATTTATTGGTTAGATTTGTTATTAAAAAAAAACTAGCCCAGTAACTCAAGCCAAACTCAGACTTGTCTACAAAATACATTATACCATAAAGTTTTAAAAAGTTTATTAATGTAAACCATATATCTTGAGACAAAAAAAAAATATTAAGAGTATTAAAAAAAATTATTTTATAAAAAATTCTTATTTGGTTATAAAGAATAACGTTAGTGCCTAAATTAATCATGACCATCTTAAGTAAAATGTAAAAATAAATAACTTTACTTGCATTACTCCAATTTTCAATCATGAAATAGAATTGTTTTGTTTGATTAGGATGCATGCAATTATTATGAGATATTTGCATATACATGTGTTTTTACCTGTAACTTCTTAATATTATAATCTGAAAGACAAAGAACAGATAGCGATATCGTGGAGCCGTTAGATACTTGCCTTTTTTAAACTGTATTTTAAGTTGTCAAATAATATTTCAAATGAATATTGGTTTAGCACCTAGTGTAGATGATGCTGGTGTTATATAGAACTAAACAACGAATACTATTGTAGTTATAATTAAAAATGGTGACGTTATCACGTATCCCTTTTAAATTGTAAATGTTGCGTATGAATTTAATTCTTTAACTTTAGAGTGATTTAAAGTATTAAATATGTTCTTGAGGTTATTAAAACGGTCAAGTAAAAATTTAAAAAGAATAAAGTTGCATTTCAAATTTAACAGGACTTATGTATACACCTTATCACATTTAAATAAATTATCACTTTTTTGCAAAACTAAATCTTAACATAATGACCACATAGTATCCGATCTTTTCATATATATGTTTTTATTTAATTCTTACAAAATGCTAATAGTGAGAAAACTCAATTAGTCAAGATAATGTGTCCTTGTTTTGGTGTATTGAAATTATATTTCATATTTTTTATGACTATTATTTGTTGCCGAGTTATAGTTTCTATGTCTACTATATGCACTAAACTATATTTTCTCATGAATTACACGTGTTTTATCACAACATAATATAACATTTATATACCAAAAAATGGAGGGTCATACTTATAATTATAATAGCTGAGCTTCCAAAGGATAACAAATATCATCATATTAGGCTAATATTATAGGGCGGCGCGCGTAAATCAACCACTTGCTATTGAATTTGCACAATAACCACCACCAATAGTTATAATCAATTCTATTATGATCATAATTAAATTTTAATGCTTATAAGTATAAATGAACATGCAATTAAGTATAAATGAATTTTATTAATCGTAAGGGCCCTATGTAAAAACGAACTGGTTAGTCGTAAGTTTTGTAGAATTATATGGATATCTTTTTGCATCTTAAAGATTTTAAACGCTATCATATATAATAATCAAGAATTATTTCTTTGAATTGAACATTTTTCTTCTAATACATATGTGATTTATTTGAAAATCTCGTGATATAGCCACTTTGTTGATCATGTCGTTTTATCAAAGCAAAAAATTATCATGTAATTTGATTATTGATCTTATATCCTATATAGATAATTTAACTATGATTATATTATGCGTAAGTATATATACACTTATTAAATTATACTTAATAAAATTGAATTAAATGTAGCATAATTTTTTCTTCTAAATCTCATATGTTATTTTTGTGTTCTAGATACATGATGTTTTATCCTCGTATGAGAGATTAATTTTAAGGTCAGGATAGTAAAAAATAGATCTAAATCAATTAGTATATTTAAGATTTAAAATTAGTTTTAAAATTGTATAAGGCTTTCCTATATAGCCCTCATATGATTCCTGCAAAATTAAATAAACTTAAAAATAGGGATCACATCCAAAATAATATTGTATACTTTTATATCCACTAACATGTTTAGTATATAACCTTAAATTATTTTCAAGTATTAGATTTATCAATAACTTTGTCATTATTACAATTTTAATTAACAATAATTACACAGTTATTTGTTGGCCGTGTGCTCCCACCCAAAAAATACCGTCAATTTTTTATTTTACCGAAAGACTCGAAAAGCTACATATATTATATCGATAAATCTATAAACCGACTACGGTAAGCATATACTAAAAAAATTTAATATGAATCAATTGTTATATTATTTTTATCTCAATCGTAACATCATTTTTTTCTCTTCTAAATCTAATATGTCATATATATTTTTTTAGATGTATGAATTTTACATTCATATTAGAGTGTGATTTTAAGAATAGAATAGTAAAAACTAAGTCCTAATAAGTTAGTTCATTAATTAGTTAGAGTTTTAGAATATCTAGAATTATTTTTTCAATTATATAAATCTTAGTGATATGGAAATCAACTTATTAAGAAATGCGGACCACATCCAACATAATAGTTGAAACCTTTAAAGGCAATTATAATGTTAATAATTTTATTTCACATTGGAAACATAATACGATTAGGTACCATATGTTTGCATCTTAAAGGTTTTAAATGTTCTCGAACGTAGTAATTAACAATTATTTGATTTAATTGCACTTTTTTTTTTTCCAAAATCTCATATATGCTTATACAGTCACTTTATTGATCATGCGGTCTTATTAAAGTAACAAATTGTCCAGCAATTTGATTATCGATTTTGTATAGTATATTTTTTGCAATAATTACATTTTGAGTGAATACATATAAACTTATTGTATTATAATAAACTTAAATTAATAGTCACATAATTTTTTTCTTCTAAATCTCATTTGTTATTTTTTTTTTCTAGTTACATATTTTATTATCTTTGTATCAGAGAGTTAAGTTTAAGAACACAATAGTCAAAATCAAATCTTAAAAAAAGAGTTTTAGAATTAGTTTTCAGATTATATAAGGCTTCCTAATATAGTCGTCATATAATTTCTACAAAATTAAGTAAACTTAAATGGATCACATCCAAAATAATAATTTACATACCTTTAGATACAATGACATGTTTAGCATAAAGCTTTACATCCTTTTCAACTATCATATTCACGAATAATCTCCATCGACATTGTAATTTTAATTAATAATAATGATGCAATTATTAGTTGATCACATGGTCTCACCCAAAAAATAATATCACTTTTTCATTTTACCAAAAGGATTCTAAAAGCTATATATTATATTGATAAATCCTTACATCGATTGTGGTAGTGTAATGTCATTTTTTTTTCTCTCTTCTGAATCTAATATGTTATTTTCATTTTTTAGATATATGAATCTTTATATTCATATCAAAATGTAGGTTTAAGGATATAATAGTTAAGATTAAGTCATAATAAGTTAGTTCATTAATTAGTTAGAATTTCACAATCTTTAGAATTAGAGTTTCAATTATATAAGGCTTGTTCCCAACCTATTCTGGTCGCACCCATGAGCCCACTTGGAGTCTCATTTTGCGCGACACATCACATATTCAACGGTCAATTTTTCAACGCTATCAATCGGTCAAAATGCGCACGCTCAAGTCACGTGCATTTGTCATTGACTTTTCATGACAATTCACGACTACAATTGTTGGGGTAATTAGCTAATGACCCCCTATAATTTACACGTTGTGTGATTTTTCCCCCTCTACTTCAAAATTAAGTACTAACCCCCCCCCCCCACCCCCCCCACCCACCCACAGTTACAAAAATTGGACACAATTAACGGAAAACATCTAACTTTGCTGTGTTTTTTGGAAGGAAACATATGAGACCCCAAATGTTATTTTTTAAGACCAAAATACCTTTCTAGCAACTTTATAACACTTTAAACCCCCTTCCTTGCCCTCATTTCGTCCCCTAACGACCTCAATCAGCCCTTTTTGCTTCCTCTACCAAACAACACAAACTCACGGGATCTGGGTTCTGAAAACCCCTTACCGACAAGGCCCTCACATTCACTCCCAAAGCAAACTCTACAATGGTGAAGGTCAAAGTGAATAAGCGAAAGCTTGTCAAGGAAACAGACAACGCCACCATCAACGCCAACAAGATTGACTAGAAGCTAAAGAAGAAGAAGAAGCTCATCAAGCCTGATAAACCCATCATACCAGTCCCCACCAAGAAACAAGACCCTCAAATAGCCACCGGCTCTTCCTCCTCCTCCGATGACGACGACGACCCGTTCTTATCCCAACCCGAGAAGATCCAAAAGCTCCTCAAACCCTACACTAAGGACCACCTTGTCAGGTTCTTCATCGATGCTGCTGTCTGAGACCCCTTCATCCTCGCCCGCGTCTGCCCCGCAGCCAACCACAACGTCTCCCACCGTAAGATCTTTGTCCACGGCCTCGGTTGGGACAGCACTCGAGAAACCCTAGCCGCGGCCTTCGAACCATTCGACGAAATTGAAGACTACAATCTTCACCGACCATGTCACCGGTAAGGCCAAAGGCTTCAGCTTTGTCCTGTTCGCGTCGCGGAGAGGTGCCGCGAAGGCCTTACGACACCCAAGGATGAAGATAAATAACCGAATCGCGTCGTGCCAACTGGCCTCGACCGGGCCGATACAGTCGGCGCAGGGGCAGGACGTGCTGGCACGAAAGATCTACGTCAGCCATGTCCAGTTCGAAATTCATCCAGAGAGATTGCGCGGGTTCTTTGGCAAATTCGGTGATATAGAGACCGGTCTGTTAGGGTTTGTTGGTTTGATATGCAAACCCGAAAATCCTGTGGTTTTGGACTGTTTGAGAGGGTTTAGTCAAAAGCTTTGTTAATTAACAGGTTAAATAAGGGACAAAAATGACATTTCATATAGATCTGTTACTCCCCGTTAAATGTGCCTAGTTTTAGTAACTGTGGGCGGGGGGGGGGGGGGGGGGTTAATACTTAATTTTGAAATGGAGGAAAAAATCACACAACGTGTAAAGTACAAGAGGTCATTAGCTAATTACCCCTAAATTGTTTCTATCGTCAGCGTAGCGACTTTGACGCCACCAACACTTAGGAAAATATTCAAAAATAAGCTTGGCGCGACTCCCCTTTTCTAGGGGGTATGCCACCTCCCTTGATTAGGGGGGGGGGGGGGGTTGGCCACCTCCCTTGACAGGAGGGGTCGTCCAACTCCCTTAAGAGGGGGGTCGGCCAGCCCTACAATGGGGAATTATGCCACCATTTTCCTTTATTCGTTCGACCACACTGTTTGCAATGCTCACTCATCATTCGCGATAGTATGACGCTCGTTGTCGCTCGTACGTCGTCGCTACAATGGTTGTCGCTCACGATCGCATGCCGTCACCCACACTTGCGTGCCGTCACCGCACCCGCGCGCTGTCCACAGGACACTCTACCACGCCCATGCACCGTGCTGCACCCCTGATACAGGCATGCCCCCTAGCTCTCTGTGACACTGTCGTGCCCTCGACACCATACACACTTTTACCGCATTCATGCGTCATTTCCATGACATGTGCCCCCGGCACAAGGTATTGTCTCATGACGGTCGTCGCCGCACCCATGTGCCACAACACCATGTATTATCTCTCGACAAGGGTCATCGTGCCCATGTACCACAATCATGTCTCGTGTCGTTGGCACCGCGCCCATTAGCCACACTCATTATCTCGTGTTGTTGGCACTGCGCCTATGTTCCATAATCATGTTACATGCCCCCGAGCGCCATACTCGTTCACCACATCATGCACCCCCGCCATACTCTACGGAGTATGCAACATTCCGGAGGGGTTCCGTCCATAGTGCTCCGGCACGAGGACCCTTTGCAGCGGGATAGGCTCGCTACCACAGAAGCTGTCACCATTTTCATTCTAGGGGGCTCCATTCGTAGTGCTCTGGCACGAGGACCATTCGCAACGGGATAGGATCTCTACCACAGAAGTTATCGTCGTTTTCATCCCTAGGGATAGGCTCATTTCGTAGTGCTCCGGCACGAAGACCCTTTGTAGCGGGATATGCTCCCTACCCCAGAAGCTATCACCATCTTCATTCTGAGGGGCTTCGTTCGTAGTGCTTCTGCAGGAGGACCCTTCGTAGCGGGATAGGCTCGCTACCTTAGAAGCTATCGCCATCTTCATCCTGGGGGGCTCCATTCGTAGTGCTCCGGCACGAGGACCCTTCGTAGGGGGGATAGGCTCGTTACCATAGAAGCTATCGCCGCCTGGGGTGACTTGCATGACACTAAGCACATTTGAGCTGCGACTACGTTCATTCACGTTACCGGTTTTCATCGGCGACCCCAGGACGATGACCCCTGGGCAACTCCGAGAAGGGAGCAGGTCTTTGGAGGGCATCGTGCCTAGTACACCTGGCAGTTGGGCACAGGGACCTTCCCTCACTGTTGTCAGGTTCTCTCTGCGTCTCTCGATGCACCCTTATGGGATTCAGTAAGGGCCTTGACCGGTGGCTTGCGCAAGGGCTTACTCTGATCATGCCGACGCTGTGTGTTCGTCTTTTTAGACTGGTAGAGCAACGCTGTGTGGGGGCAGGCAACGCGAATTTGGGAGTCGTCAGTGTAACAGAGAACCAATATTTTTGGACCCCCCTGGTGACGTCTCACTCCCAGGGGATGACACATGCCGGCTGATGACATATGCCCACTTTTGCCTATAAATAGTGGACTTTAGACTTTATTTTCAACAGAATTTGCCTCATTAGAAATTTTCACTTTTTCACTCTAGAATCTAAAATCCTCTAAAATTCTAGAGAGAAACATAGTTGGACCCTTAACGCTGGGCCTTAGCTTGGATTGTCGACTGTCGGCCCTATTCATCTTTGCCTTGTCTCCACAGTACTGTCAGCCCTCACGACATATTTGGGGAGCCTTGCTCTCTGCCCTTACTCCACCCTCACTGTCTTTCACTTTGTATAGCTGGCAACTGACTCAAATTTCATCATTTGTGGCATCTCCACGTATGTACGAACCCACTTTCCTTGGCATCATTTTGGCGACTTCGCTGGGGAGGTGAGCATCATACTGTAGTCCGCCTATTTTCCATACTTAGTCACCATGCCTATACAACGAAGAGCTACCAGGATGACAGGTCAAGGCCCCAACACTATTGTGCAAGAAGAAGACTATCCTGGCGACCAAGAAGAGAACAATGCCACACAACTTCAAGACCAGCCACTAACCATTGCACCCGATGTACAAGTGGTTGTCAGTGCAGCTATCTAGCAACTCACTCCCACCATAGCCAACCTGCAAGACTCTCAGACCACTCTAATTGCCGCCATTATGGAAATGCAAAGATCCATACGGGCGTTAGCCTCGCAGCAAGCCATTTCACCAGTTCAGCCTTCAGGACCTAAGCTAGGCCCCAGTGTCGCGACCACTGCCGTCTCGAGCATCAAGACCCTTGGTGGTAGGACTCGCGACATTCTCATCACCCATAGTCGATGCACCTCATTCTGCAGTACCATCTCGTAGGCCGTGCATGGATTTTGGACCAGTGTTACAACAGGTCCTCCCTACTGCCACACCACCCCGTCTGGTGCCGGCACAATGCTCTTCTGAAACTCATGACTCCGTTGAGATGGAACCTAATCCTTATCCAACTGAACAACCCCAAACCACTGGCCAAGTGGTGGACCATGTCTCGCCCACCCACCCATGCCCCCGCACAGCTACTGCTACCAGCCCCTGTCATATACCAACCCTCCCGCTCCTGCTCATTAAGTTGCACCATCTGGGGGCTCGGGGGCTCGCGGCACTATTCTTCTCTCTTCCTTTAATCCATGTAGTACTTGCATCCGGCCTTGACCTCTTTCTCCACCCTCTGGGCCTTGTCCAGGACTTGGCCATACGTGTCTAAAGTCATAGATGTCAAGAACTTTTGGATGTCATACTTTAGTCCATAATTGAATCGTGTTGCACGTTTCTTCTCAGTATCTATAACATATGTTGCAAACCTCGACAACCTGAAAAATCTGGCTTTATAGTCCTTGACAGTTTTCATCATGCCCTTGTTCCAATTTCAAAAGTTCCTCTGCCATATCATCTTTCACGTTTCTAGGGAATGATTTTTCAAGAAATCTATCATGGAAACAATCCCAAGTTAAATCATGCACCTCCTCTACAGTCAAAGTTCTCTTAACCATTTTCTACCACTTGTCAGCCTCATTCTCTATTCGGTACACCGCGAGGTCCACTTTTTGATGATCGGTGATGTTCAGAAGCTTAAACCTTTTCTTTACCTTGCTCAACCATGGCTCTGCATCCTCTGACTTCTTTACACCAACAAACGTGGGAAAGTTTAGGCGGTTAAATGCCTTGATAGTAACAACAATCAATGGGGCTGGAGGGGCATTTACTCATGGGTTGCCCTCGGCAACATCATTACCAATGGCAACATTACCCCTGCAACCTTTTATACTACCACCTCTAGCTGGACGTAGCGACATAGTTTTTGAGATAGTGAACAACTTATAAGATCACAACAATAGTATAAACGCTTCAAACAAACGTACACAAAAGCTAGACTTTTGTAAACTATATCTCAAATGTCATAAAACTCAGCTCAAATCATTGAAAGCTTAAGTCTAAGAGTCTACAAAATCTTAAACCTGGCTCTGATACCATATCTGTCACCCACTAACTCGGAGGCAGACCTTCAAATACTATTTCAAAATATTCATGCTTGCGAGAAATATGGCACCCAACATATTTTACAAAAACATAACTTCAAAAAGTAATCAGAGCTCTAAAACATATCCAAAATCAAATTACTCACATTAACCATCAAATTCTAGTAACTACAACAAAAATTTGATAACCAATAACTATTTCCCAACCATTTGGAGTTCCCAAAAGACATTAAATCAAAAGCTATTACAAAGTTCTTATTCCAAAGCCACTAAGATTTATCAATGGAAGTACACTCCAAGCTTAGGCATAATGCTATTAACTCCTCTACACCGTCTCACCTTAATTACTTGAAATGAGGGGAGAAAGCGAGGAGGGGGGGGGGAAGGTGAGCACACAACCCAGTAAAGAACACACACACACACACTCACGGAATACAATGCAAGTATCTAATAACATATAACTAAGTCCAAACGAGGCATATGAAAATGAAAGTGCGAAGATAATAGATAATCTTAGCACGACACATAATCTCACTTTGAGATATCCAACCCATCAAAGATCAAATCAATGTCAAATTCAAATGAACCCATTCGAGTAATTGAACTAATAAAATACGATACAATCACGTAATACGTGACTGTAAAACACGTTAACCTAAGCACGCGAAGATTATAAGTTCAAAGTTTGTATACCGATGGCAATTGTCATATCATGTCATGACACCACGTTAACCTAAGTAGATCAAGGTTCTAAATATTAGTTCAATTCAAAGGGTCCAATGGACATCAAAGTATCTCAAAATCATAAAGGCCAGAAAGTATCAAAATTTTGAATTTAAAAAAGAATGACTAAAATTTCCAATATTACCCAAATATTAGACTCAAATTGAAGAGGACGAAGTAACGAATGCAACAAAAGTTGAATCGCTTTAATCCGAGTTCGTATGATCACATAATTTTGAAATAATGAAATATGGGCAAAAAATTAACCAAATATGTGCACCACTTGAAATTTGACAAGTGGCAAAACCACTTTTTGCAATTGCACATGCGTTTCATTAAAAAAAAAAAAAGGCTGAAAACTTCCTTCAAGTAATGATGATTAGAAATTGCCAATATTGTTGGGCAACAATAGCCGCAACAGTAGCCAATAGAGAAAAAAAAAACACAAAAGCCGAATAGTTAAAAAAATATAAAGAAAGGACGATAACCTGAAACGGCAAATAGGCACAGCAATCAATGCACGAAAACGTTTTGAGACGGATACACCAATTTGATTAAAAAAAATATCACATCAAGCGAATAATGCTAATTTTGACAAAGTACAAATTTATTGTTGACAAAAAGAACGGAGAAGCGAAATCACTCATTCGCATACGATAATGAGGTGGACATGTACATGAAACATTTACCTTAATTTTACGCAATAATCTTCACTAAGTTGCGTAGCTTCAAAAAATCTCAAAACCTAAATAGTTTAATCAGCCCACTTACGTTAAAATTTTCACAAGCACAACATTAATGTGATTTAATTCATTCTTCGAAGTGAGTTCAACATCACTTACCAATTGTGCATTGAAATTGCAATCCTCCAAACCCTATGTTTTCTCTTCATCTATTTCTCTGTAAGCCAAAACTGAAGGAGGTGTCAATAAAACAGACTTGGCTAGTCCTTAAAGTCTCTAACTTTGGTAAATAATTAAAAGATCCACAAATATATATTACATATTCAAAAGTACCCCAAAAGAACTAACTAATTTTATGAAGGTAACCTAAAACATGATAATAATTTAATTACCGAATAACTGGGGTCTTAGACCTTTTCTCTGTCTTCCAGTTTCATATTCAGAATTTGGTTGATAGTCGATCTGTTAATCAATTTTAGTTCCTCCATAGATGGTTTTCTTGGGATTGGAACCATCTTCATTTCAAAATTTTGCTCTGGAGTACAATAGATATGTTATGTACTACCGTTATGTTCAAATTGGCATAAAATTTTGTTGTGCTTGTGGAATTCAACTGGATATTCCCTGTTTTATGTATGTCATAGAGATTTTGTTAAGATAGCAATGTCTCAGAAATTCGATAGACGCTATTGTGATAATTTGTCTTGGATAAAAAACCCGGAATGTATGGGTGTCCCACATCAGTTATGCAGAATAAATCGTGACATGACCCTAAGTATATAAGTCATTTTGTCCTATATTTCTATTTAAAGAAAGTCACTACTTATCTCCAAGTATATATAAGTCGCCTTATATTGTGTTTTAGAGAGAAGATTCGTTCTTTGAGAGAGTTTGTTGAGAGAGACAAAGATCTATAATCTCCATAGCCAGACATAGCAAAATCGCTGCTACCACCGTGGAGTAGACTTTTGCTGAACCACGTAAATCTTGTGTCTTGTGTGCCTTTATTCTCTATTATTATTTTTTCGATTCTCTCCTCCATTTTCTGGTGTGGAATCTAGTATATTATTTAACAAGTGGTATCAGAGCTGGGGATTACGTTAGATGCAAAACAACTTGCAATTGAGCCAAATACTTCGACGAAGTATGATTTGGAGAAGTTTGATGGATTGAACGATTTCAGTTTATGGAGGATAAAGATACGTGCTGTTTTAATTCAGCAAGGGTTGTTGAAACCGTTAAAGGGGAAACTAGGGCTTCCTGATACAATGTCTGATGATAAAAAAAAAAGACATGTTGGAGAGAGCCCATAGGGCCCTATTGTTGTATTTAGCCGACACCGTGTTGCGAAAGGTTTCTTAGGAAACGACTGCGGCTGAATTTTGATTGAAATTAGAGAGCTTGTACATGAAGAAGTCTCAGACAAATCTCTTATGTTTAAAGCAACGATTGTATACTCTTCGGATGAATGAAGGTACGCCAATTATTGATCACATTGATGAATATAACAAGGTAATATTAGACCTGCAAATAATTCATATCAAGATAGAAGATGAGGATACATATTTTATAGTTGGTGTATTCTTTACTTCTGTCATATGAACATCTTGTTACTGCCTTATTGTATGAGAATGACAATATCTCTATGGAGGAGGTTGAGGCTGTCATAAATTCTTAGGAATTAAGAAAGAAGGTTACAGAAAATAGTAGAGAATAACAAAGTGATGATTTGATGGCTCAAGGCCGAAGCACTGACCATGCTGGATCTAGAAATAAAGGAAGATCGAGATCTCAGTCAAATACCAGAAAATTAAAACGCTACCATTGTCACAAGGAAGGCATTATAGAAAGGATTGTCCTTAGCGTAAAGGAAAGAAAAAAGATAATTCCAAGACAGCTGATGCTGGGGTAGTAGAAGATAATTCTGATGGTGCGGATGTTCTCTCAGTTACTATCAGTTCCTTGGATATAAGGTGGATTCTTGATACGGTTTGCTCCTATCATATGTGCCCCAATACCTACTGGTTTGCCACTTATCGCTCAATTAATGGTGGCAAATTTCTTATGGGAAACGATGTCGTCTGTAAGGTGGTTGGGATATGTTCAATTCAGATTAGGATGCATAATGGTACTGTGAAAACTTTGACTGATGTCAGGCACATTCTAGAGATGAGGAAAAATATAATTTCTTTAGGTATACTTGACTCCAATGGTTGTAGCTATCGGGCTGCAGGTGGAGTAATGAGGATAATGAAGGATGCTCTTGTTGTGATGAAGGGGTTGAAACAAAATAGTCTATATTTGTTACAGGGTTGCACGATTATAGGAGCAACATCAACATCTTCATCTTCTGGTATAGATTTTGGCACTACCAAGCCATGGCATATACGTCTTGGGCATATGAGCGAAACGAGTATGGATATGATGAGCAAACAAGGTTTGCTAGGAAGAAAGAAAACAAGAAAGCTGGACTTTTTTGAGCATTGTGTCTTCGGGAAGCAATGCGGGGTGAAATTCAGTTGGGCTGTTCATAACACCAAACGTACGGAGGAGTAAATCCATTCGGATCTTTGGGGCGCTTCCACGCTTCCTTCTAAAGGTGGGGGTTGATATATGTTTACCTTTATTGATGACTTCTCAAGAAAGGTCTGGGTGTACATTCTGAAAAAAGAAGAGTGATGTCTTTCTTCAGTGACAGCAGTTTAAGACGATGATTGAAAAACAGATTGGTAAAGAAATTAAATGCTTGAGGACTGACAATGGCATGAAATTCTATTTAAATGATTTTACTGAGTTCTAAAAGAATGAAGGCATGGTGAGGCATCACACTGTTAGAAAAATGCAACAGCAGAATGAGGTTGCAAAACAGATGAATAGAACTCTCCTTGAGAGGGCTCGGTGTATGCTTTTAAATGCCCGGTTATCAAAGGAATTTTGGGTAGAAGCTGTTAACACATGCACATATTTGGTGAATAGGTCTCCATCGGATGCAATTGATTGCAAGACTCCTAAATAACTTTGGTCTGGTAAGCATGCTAATTATGAAAATTTGAAGAAATTTGGTTTTCTTGCTTATGTTCATGTTAATGATGGTAAACTTGAGTCAAGAGTGAAGTAGTGCATTTTCTTAGGCTATGCAACTGGGTAAAAGCGTATCGGTTGTGGTGTCCTGATTCTAAGTCAGCGAAGTTCCTAATTAGCAGAGATGTGACCTTTGATGAGTCTTCTATGCTTTTGAAGAAGGATGAGTTGATTGATGCAGGGAAAGACCACGGTGCGTCAATAGATAAGGAAGATGGTTCTCATTCTACGAAGAGAACGAAGAACATCAGTATATCATTGCCAGAAACAGATTGAGAAGAGAAATTCGACCTCCTCAAAAGTATTGATATTCGGATATGGTTGCTTATGCTCTGAGTGTGGCAGAGGTTATTTAGGTGCAGCCCTAAGGGGCAGGTGTGGTAGCAACAGATGGTATTTTTAAGTTGTTTATGGCTTGTTTTATCCAAGCCAATGTGGAGATTTGTGATAATTTTTCTTGCTCGGAATGTGTGGGTGTCCCACATCGGTTATTCAGGATAAATCGCGATCTGGCCCTAAGTTTATATGTTGTCTTGTCCCACATTGTTTATTTAAAAAAAGTCGCTACTTATCTCTGAGTATATATAAGTCGCCTTTTATTGTGTTTTAGAGTCAAGAGAGAAGAGTAATTCTTTGAGAGGGTTTGTTGAGAGAGACAAAGATTTGTAATCTCCATAACTAGACATAGTAAAATCGTTGTTACCACCATGGAGTAGGCTTTCGCCGAACCACGTAAATCTTGTGTCTCGTGTGCTTCTATTTTCTGTTATTATTTTTTTGGTTTTCTTCTTCATTGCTTGATGCAGAATCTAGTACATTATTTAATAGCTATTAGAGTGAAATAAAAAGAATTCTATATAAAATCAATAGTATAAGAAACTCCAAGGACACTATTAGAGTGAAGTAAAAAGAATTATGTATAAAACCAGTTCTATAAGTGGAACACCATTGAAGGGAGTATATCGAACTGTTGATTGATTTGACTATACCACCACAAACGATAAGCACAAATGTGGTTGTGATTTGTTCTTTTAGCAGATTTTCCTATTCTAAAGCCTTCTCCGACCATAGGGTCACTTTCAACTCTTGACCCCTATATATAATATAGATGCTTGTTAGCTACTCATCACTTGGGTGCTACTATGCAACAGTTAGACATGAAAACACAACGTACCTGTTGTTTATCAAAAGGATATCTTTCTTCAAGAATTGTTTTCGGGTTGTGGGTTTGACTCGAAGGTTCTTGGTGTCGCAAACTTTTGACAGAATTCCAGCAACATCTGGACAAAGTTCAAGACAATGGGTTATGCATTATTCAAGTAGAATATGGTATGATAGAATGGTTAATTCAAGGTACTGAGATTGTTTTCACCTGTGAGGTATGTAACACCGTGAGAGCGTTTGCTCAGCTACTCATAGCTGACAATCTCAAACTTGTGCTCTAGCATTTTATCAATATTACGCTTTAACTGCTGAATTTTTGTTGCATGGTACAATGTGATTACCAATGTTATTTTTGACAACGGTCGGTATGTTCCTCTCGGTTGAGAAATCTTCATGTTTGAGACTAAGTAAACATTTCCTTCCTTGAACTGGGGCAGGAATGTGGACCTTTGATTTTCCCTTAAGAGAACATGTATTTGATTTTCCAGCAAAATATATATTCTGCATAAAGAACTTTGTGTTGAAAGATATATATTCTCACCTTATAAAGTAGTATTCTACATACATCCTGATTAAGAAAAATTATATTCGAGTTGAGGATCTCGTTCGTATTGGGGTTAATTCCATCCTGTATCCATGTGACTCTGACCTCAATGGTCCATTCATCCTTCAAATCCGTGAGTTCAAATATTAGGCTGTATTTTCCTGCCATTGGTTTCGGCAAACCTAATGGTGGTACACTATAATCTGTTCATGAAAGAGATGATAAAAATCGTTAAGTATATCAACTTATCTCAAAAAACTTTATAACTCAGTTTTTGTTTAACATATGGATTTCCTCTTGTATTAAAGTTTTCTTTATTGGAAGTACAATATATGACCTTAAAGTGTGTGAAACAGTTTCAGAACAGTACTCATCCATCCCTTTTTAGACCAACTAAATCCAATTTACAGTTTTTCTTCTGCCCGAAAGAATTGAAGATAATTCATATTAGAGATCCAGTTCCTTTTTGAAAGCAAAGAGGGCCTGGGCCTGGATAGTATTGAACAACTTTTCTCCGGTCATCCCAAGCACTGGTTTCCTTGTCAATAGTAGAGGATTGAACAACAAAACCACTTAAAATAGAACTTTGATTTATTAATGATAGACAAAATCTTCTCTACGGATAGTTGTATTTTGATGCAAACCGATACTTTCAATAAGAAATACTCAATGTTACCAATCAATTGGTGGACTACGATATTAGAATCTAAAACAAATTAGATGAAATCAATTCAAGTACCTTTTGCTAGCGCAGAGAAACTGGAGCAGCTATTCCTGGAGTAGAAGATTGGATAAGGTGGGTGCTGTAATTGTCATGGTTTTATATTGTTGCTTCGGTCTTTGACTCCCTGGTGCTTAGACTCCGAATAACTTCTATTATTATGTATTTAGAAGTTAGAAGTTTCAGGTATACGTGAGTGGGGCCTGTTGTTAATATTCCATCCATTCATTATCCAACTCGGCGGCATCCATAAGACAATCAAATTAATAAAGATTTGCATTACCCGGTAACATTCCAGGTGTTTGAAGTTGTTAACGACACTTTCCCACTTCTTTGCACTCCTTGTACACCCTCAAAAGCAATTATGCAAAAAGATATATGAATTTGCCAATCAAACTCTTACAAAATCACCATTTAGGCTTCATTATTAAGACCGAGGCTTATTAAGTGTCGTTGTTTAGACATTTTAGCGACAAAAGTAGACATCAAATAAGAAAATTTGTGTTTGAACTCTATTTTATTTATCATTTAAGCCCCACTTTCTGCTGGAAGGCTTTAAAATGGTCACTTTAGCAATAAAATTAGTTCAAATAACTAATGTAAATCAAGTTCAAAGTGGTTCTTATTTATCGGTGATACCAAGTGCATGTAAAATGTTTCCATTGAAATGGAAATGAAATGAATTTTGGAAATGGAAATGAAATGAATTTTGGCTCTTTTGTGTTATTTATGAATTTCCATTAAAAATGTTTGCATTTGTTAGCATAGTCCCTGGGTGTCAAAGTCTCACCAAAATATGTGGTCCTAAAATTTCCACCAACTTTCTCATGAGCATTTTAATCCCGTTCTACCGCCAGAACTGATTCTCCACTTCTTATCCTCCCCAATCCACATTCTCTAGTGTCTTGGCTTCGTGTTGCTCTTTGTATCCATCTTCCTGCTATAGTATTCTTTGAAGTGGTGCAGTTATCTCCGATGAATTCTGATTATGAGGGAGTGATTTCAGTTCTGTTAATGAAGTTATATTTCATGCCTGTTTTCTTCCCATGAACGGCGTAATTCCCAACTCCAGGTCAATTGCAAGGTAATATGCTTAATCATTTCATAGATATGTTCAATTTCAAGTTTCAATCACACCCAATAATGTTCTGATGTTATCATATATAGAATTCATATTTTAATTTTTGGATTTTTGGATTTTTGCTTTCTCTAGAAAAGAGGTGGACTGGTAAATCTTTTGTTGGTAAAATATATAGTTTGTGTATACTTGTGCAGAAAACAAGTAAGTACGAAAATACTGAAATGTAGTTTACTAAACAGAACAAACAGTATTTGCAAGAACAATTAAAATGAACTCACAGCAAAATCAGACAAACAGCATTGGAGAACCGAGGCGTGAATTTGACTCATTGTCCTTAAGACTTTATTCGTCCCGCAACGGTGCTGACGGTTCTTGACGACAGTCTCCCAGGATACAACGACAATACGTCTGAAATAGGAGCACTCCAAATTGCAGACCCGACGAACCAAAACAATGGCACAGAACTCTTTCGGATACAGGAAATTCGGAGACAGAATATTTCAGAAAATAATTTCGGGATTCAGTTCTTCTAATAAACTGTAACTGACTCGGTTTTTATACTGGGGGGTGCAACTCTTCACAGCTGGTTGGAAAGGTTACAACTTTTTGGAAAAAGAAAAAAAAATTATGTGTCCCTAGCGCGCGTGTGGTGGACCTTGGGTCAACCTAGGTCCTCCCTCCTTACAAAACATGGGTACCCCCAAGGGGCCCAACCCTTAGCTCAAGGCTAAGCCTTATAAGGAGATAACATTGGTTTTATCTCTTCAATGTGGGACACTCTTTTTCCTTCAAGGTGAACCACTAACTTTAACTTCAATTTTCTCATTCACCTTCCATTTGTTTTAAACATGTGACTATACCATGATGATGAAACAACCCGGGTGGTCCCTGTACTAAACGCGTTTTGCCACATTAGTCCCTAAACAAAAATTTTATCTATTTTGCTCCTCAAACATTGCGCCGTTTGTCATGGTATACTTTTCTCAACTTCCATTCAAAAAAGTCCGTTTATAGACCCCACATGAAGGGCACAAAGGACACTTCCTCATCTTCATCAGCATCATCGTCTTCAACCCCATCTTCCTCATCCTCACTGTCATCGATCTCATGAACCTCAACCACATCCTCATCCTCATCATCGCCATCATCCTCATCGATCTCCTCATCCTCCTCGCCCTCATCCTCCTCATCTTCCTCCACATCTACAGCTGCCACGAAACCATTCGAGTGGTGATGTGACGATGGCCGACTGAACCCATTTGCCCCCCCCACCCTCAACGTCTCCGTCTCCTCCTCATCCGCGGCGCTTTCTTCGTCCTCATCCACATCAACAATCCTGTCACTTTATCAATCCAAAAACACTAATCAATAATCATTCACCCGCGTCACTGGACACTCGTACAGATCAAGCGAAACGAGCTTAAGCTTCGCGAGCGGCCTGAGATCGTTTATGTCCTGAATCCGATTGTTCGACAAATCAAGGTCCCTCAGCGACTCGAGACCAGCCTCCACGAGGTATTCAAGCCCGCTTGCGAAGCGATTGTCAGATAAAATCAATTTCTGGAGGTTCTCAAAGTGAGGGAATGCTCGAGGGACGAGATGCCTATATTTGCGACAGAAAGGTGTTGGAGGTTGTTAAATTTCTCTAAAAGCGCAGGAGGAGGGAGGCGGCCATGGACGCACTTCACAGCTCAGTCTAGGGTTCGGGTTCAAAGCAACGTCGGTTTGGTCGTCCAACGCTGTCTCCACCACTCTCTCCCAGATCTCATCCATCAATTGAAACGCATATACTCAAATCGATTAAACGACAATACCTTACCTGGGCAGTTCTTTGACCCGCCACCGCTGGCATTTTCATTGGAATACCTGCAACTACAAGGGGAAAAATAGAAGAATGAAAATGTCATTTGTGCCCCTCGTGTGGGGTCCACAAACGGACTTTTTTGGACGAAAGTTGAGAAAAGGATCAATACAGCAAACAGCGCAATGTTTAAGGACCAAAATGGATAAAAATTTTGTTTAGGGACTAATGTGGCAAAACGCGTTTAGTACAGGGACCATCCGGGTTGTTTCCTCTACCATGATCATCTATTCCAATAGACGAACATGAATTAATTTGTTCCTAACCAAAACTTGGTTTGGAACCCTATTAAAAAATTGAGTCAAAGTTGCTTCTCACAATGGGTTTAAAACCCAATTCCAACATCTTTTACTAGTAATCGGCCTTCCTTCAATGACCTATTTTTGCTGTTGACTAACAATAATCTCGTTCCATTACACAACCCTTTACTTGGATTGATATTTCTCATGAGCATAATTGGAGCTCCAATCTTGAGATCAAGATCATGATTAGGAATACCGCTGAACTCCAAAGAATTCAAAAACTCGATGGGATATAACAATTCATGATCTTAAACAGTTGTGGAAGCCTTGCATATCATATCAGAGCTTTACAGCTTGTAACCTCACCAGGTAAAGTAGAAAGCACGTAAGAGTTAATCTTCTCAACTTCTTCATTCTTTGGTGTCAATATTGCTCTATTGCGTAGCCATTATGCCCATTCCTTCCACTTTCCATCTTTATGCTTTGTTAAGAGATTTGGATATGTTACATCGACAATTTCTTGTATCGGATTTTCATCGGGCTTGATAAGAAGCTCTGGCAGTAGCTTTATCTTGCATGGATCCGTTTCACCGTCAAGATTAACCACCGGTACATTGCCATCTCCAAGATCCAATATCCACTTGCCAAAGTTTACTGTAGAATCATATTGATCAAGTCGCATATCATACGTGTAGTAATCAGTAGTACAATAAAATCATAATAAAGAGTTAGTAGGTAGGGAAGAGTTCGTATTTTACATTTTGATGTTTTATATTGTTATTTTAAAGTGCTTTTGAGGTGATAATAATCAAAATTAAGGCCTAATATATATATGTATCGTGATTGGGTAGAGTTTTATAAGGTGTATTATTGGTTTTTTAGTTTTATAAAATTTTATTTTCTTCCAACTCAATCTTAGCTTGCCACAAGTTAATCTTCAATTGAATACAAATATGTTCAGTTAAAATTGAGTGTAACATGTCAACGGTATAATTTATAAAAAAAATTAAATTCCTTTTAAACTTATCTTTAGCGATCTCAAAGAACAAACGTTGTTGAGCATATAATTCTCTTGGAATTTCTAATGTAATTGCTGATCAAGAGTTCTAAAAATCATACTTGTCAAAAATATAAGAGCTCAACAAATCTTATGTGTCGCAAATTTTACGTGTAGTAATCAATAATACTTATAAGTTCTTTAATAATAAAATCATAATAAAGAGTTAGTAAGTAGGGAAGATTTTGTATTTTACATTTCTGATTTCTGATATTTTATGTTGTTATTTAAGCGGAGGTTTCAGCTTTATATATATATATATATGTATATATATAGAATATAGATATGCTCAAGAAGCTGAGATAGCAAACATATAAGTTGTGCAACACAGTTCCAATGGCAAGCCACGAGGTGAAGCTCCTAGGGTTCTGGGTTAGCCCATTTGTCCACAGGGTGGAGTGGGCTTTGAAGCTGAAGGGTGTTGAGTATGACTATATAGAAGACGATATCTACAACAAGAGCCCTTTGCTTTTGGAGTTAAATCATGTTCATAAGAAGGTGCCTGTGATGGTTCATGGAGGAAAAGTGATTGTAGAGTCATTTGTTATTCTCGAGTACATCGAAGAGACATGGAAAGAGGGTCCACTGTTGCCTCAAGATCCTTACAAAAGAGCAGTGTCTCGTTTTTGGGCTAAGTTCGGCGAAGAGGAGGTATGCATTTAATTGCATTTGATTACAAAGAATGATTCTTTTCCAAGAATTTCTTATGTTTCCTTACCGTGATTCACATTTTGTTCTTCCACGTACTTCTTCGTTTTCTTTTTTGTTCTCATAATATCTGTATATATAGGCAACTTGATCGCAACCTCAATCTCCTTGTGTCCTCTAGATTACAAAGTAAAGGTTCAAAGAGTTCCTCAATGATAAGAGTACTAAATCTACAGCTATTGCGTCATATATATAGCTTTTGGAAAACGCGGGGATTGCTTTGTGCTCCCATGAAAGTCAGAAGGAAAAAAGCTGTAAAATCAGCCATAGATGCTCTAGAAAAGATAGAAGGAGAAATAAAGGGAAATAGTTTCTTTGGAGGAGAAACAATTGGGTATTTGGACATTGCACTTGGATGGATCTCTTACTGGTTGCCTGTATGGGATGAATGAGCTCCATGCAGCTTCTTGACCCACTGAAGTTTCCTTCATCACTACATGGAAGAACAATTTCCTCGAGAACCCTGTTATCAAAGAAAATTTGCCACCTAAAGAGCAGATGGTTGTTTACTTCCAAAAGCGCATCAAGGAATTGGCCCCTGCTATGGCCTCCAGAAGACATGCTTGATGGAATATATGTAGCTTCATGGAAAGTATCAAGTTTTCTTCCTGAGTGAAAAATTCATATAGATGTATTTACATATTCAGAAGTCTGAATTGAAACTCCATATGGTTCCCAACCTATTCTGGTCGCACCCAAAGGTCCACTGGGGTCCCATTTTGCATGACACATCTGCACAAGCAATAGTCAATATTCAAAGCTCACAACCGGTCAAAGCGTGTACGCTCAAGTCACGTGCACTTCTCACTTTCGTTACGTTCGTAACTAAGAAGCTCATTTTTGCACGATGCCTCATCACGCTGCGACCGTCACATGCATGTCGCACGTCATCCGCCGGCGCTCCATGGCACTTGCCCAAGGAGGTTGGCCTTGGCCTCCCCCTTGGGGTCGGCCTCGGCCGCCCCTTGATGTTTGCCTTGGCCTTCGCCCAAAGATTGGCCGTTGGCGTCCATCCTTAGAACCTTCACTACTCTTCAAGGGCCCATGCAACGGCCGCGACACCCGCCGCCCGTCGTCAGGAGGTCATCTCTGCGACCCCCGTCGCCCGGACGTCATCTCCACGACCCCCGTCGCCCGTCATCCGGACATCAGCTCCGCGATCTTCATCGCCAGCGTCCACGCAACAATTCCGCGACCCCCGTCACCCGCGCGCCATCTACACGACTTTCATCGCCCGCGCCCGAGCAATAACTCCACGACTCCCGTCGCCCGCGTGTCGTCTCTGCGACCTTCGTCGCCCGTGTCTGCGCGACAGCTCTGCGATTCCCATCGCCCGCGTGCCGTCTCCGCGACTCCCGTCGCCCGTGTCTGCGTGACAACTCCACAACTCCCGTCGCCCGCGCGCCGTCTCCCCGACCTTCGTCGCCTGCATCCTCGCGACAGCTCCGCGACTTCTGTCGCCCGCGCCCGTGCGCTGTCTTCTTAGGTGTATATGATTTTCATTTTAAAGCTTGAGCTATTTAGGTAAAACTATTCTTAAATAAACATCTATTTTGATATTTTGACATTATTTTGGTAAAACTAATTTCGTAACTAATTTTTAAATAAACATCTATATGATATTTAGGTAAAACTAATTTTTCAAAGTTTGAGCTATTTAGGTAAAATTAATTTCTTAAATTACACGTATATCATGATTCTTTACTTTGATTTATTATTGAAAATTTTCTTACTATTACAACCATAATTTTAGTTTACTTTATATGAGTAGAAAATTAATTTTCCACCTACTCTACCTAATTAATGTATCAACATATCAGGATTTAATTTTAACTATTAACACATCAAAAACACTTGAAGATAATAAAATAGACACTAAAAAATATGGAGTATAAAAGAACATAAAATATTTTTTATGAAATGAGGTTTATATCACTTTGTAAATTTTTTTTGAAAGATCTTAATTTGTGAATTATTTATCTTTGATTTTATGCTTGATTTGCTGTATATGATTTTCAATTTAGAATTTGAGGTCAATATTGCGACAAATCATCATATTTGTTTTCCAGTCCCTTTTTTATCCAAATTTATTAAAATTACACATGCATCGTGATTCTTTACTTTGATTTATTGTTAAAAATTCGTAACTATTGTTGCCATAATTTTAGTTTACCTTAAATGCAGTAGAAAACCAATTGTACACCTTCTAAAATTCTATTTAATGAATTTACTAACATATTAGGTCTTAAATTTCACTACTAACACGTCAAAAGTACTTTTTAATAAAACAAAATGTCACAAATGTAAAATAAAAAATCATGTGCAAAATTAAAGATAAATAATGTATGAAACTAGGATAAATAAGTTTTTTTTGCAAAATGTAAAAAGAAAATTTGTGTACAAAATTAAAGATAAATAATTCACTAATTAAAATCTTTTGAAAATAATTCACAAAGTGATGACTTAATTTTGAAAAATATTTTACTTTTTTTTTTAAATATTTTTGAGTGTTTATTTTCTTATCTTAATGTATTTTGGAGGTGTTAGTAGTCGCAATATGTTGTATTATATTGAATAGGTAGAGTTTTAAAAGGTGTAGAATTGATTTTTTACTCTTATAAAGATTTATAAAATTACGTCAAAAATACCTATAAATTTATAGTAATAAATTAAAGTAAAGAGTCATGATGCAAATGTGACTTTAATAAGTAGAGGTGAATTTATTATTCAAAAATTCGTAGCTATTGTTGTCATATTTTTAGTAACCTTATATGAGTAGAAAACTAATTTTACAGCTTTTAAAACTCTGCATAATCAATGTATCGACATATTAGGACTTAATTTTAACTACTAATACCTCAAAAGTACTTTCAGATAACACAATAAACACTAAAAAAATATATAAAAATACTGTGTAATTTATTTTTTGAAAAATCTTAATTTGTGAATTATTTATTATTGGTTTCATACATGATTTTTTGTATTTTATATTTGTGAGATTTTGAGGGACGGGGACAATGGTAAGAGAAATGTCATATTTCGGCAAGTATACTTGCATGCATCATCACCTTTTGCGCCAATATTGTATTCCGTTTCATTTATTGCCACCCCACCCCCCTGCTGGTCACGTGGCTTTCACACTTTTTTTTATTGCTTTTTTAACCACCCTAATTTATTATATGTCTTTGTTTTTATTCATCTGGTATCTACTCAGCGCGTGGATCTTTACATGGTCTTGCAACTTTAGCTCGTAAGTTTACGTAACGAGCTAAGGAGCCGTGCAATGTGCGGGCTTAAATTTCATTTTTCCCTTATATTGTTTATAACACATTAGGAATAATAGGTTGCCTTTTTTGTGATGTTATTCAAATCAAAGGAAGAGAACACTTCTTCGAATGGTATTATGCAACTTTCTGTACGTAATGTAATAACATGTCATGTAGTGCTCTGGCGTCATTACTAATCACTATAGCACAACATACCAGTTAGATTGAACTCATGTATTGACCGGCAACAAAAGAGTAACCCAAAAAAAAAAAAAAAAAAATTGGAAGCATTTGTTATCAATCTTAGCATTTATCTCCAAAAACTCTGCGAAGAGGCATTGTGGCTCCAAAGGGCTTTCCTTAAGGTCATTATTGTTCTTGAGATTTCATGAATATGATGTGATTGAATTTTGTGTACTAACTGTTTTCAATATAAAAGATCAGTAACAAAAAATTTGGAAGCCCTTGTTATCAACCTTGGCACCTATCTCCAATAACTTTGCTAAGAGGCGTCGTGACTTCAAAGGGCTTTCCTCAAAGTCATTCTCAGTCGTGAGATGTCTTGAATTTGATGTGAGCCATTTTCACCCTTCTCCACCAAAACACATGTACGCATATTACACCAAATTTTTGGATCAGCCGTATGGTTTTAACATCTCACTATTAAAACAATTCCAATTCTCAAGCTTGACCAACGAAAAGCACGAAAAGAGGAGAGGAGAGAGGATGAAAAAAAAGGGTTAATTACAAAACTGTCCCCTAAGGTTTACACGTTTTTGCACTTTGCCCCCCCGTGTTTACAACTTTTGCAATAATGTCTTTCGAGGTTGACAAAACCGTTGCAAATAGGTCCAAACTTGGACATCCATCCAATTTTGGACGTTAAATGATCATGTGCGGTGCACATGCCATTTTGGCATGGGCAAATTTGTAATTCGCCTACTCATCTTCCCCACTTGTCTAATTGAGAACCCATCATCAAGGCTTACGAATGCCCTTACAGCTCCTCCACCTCAAGCTAGTCAGGTAAAACCTCATGTTTCTATCCCGTCAAATTCAAACAAAAACCAGGATCAACTTTTGTAGCAGAGAAAAATGGAAAAGGAAACACTCTCTCATGGTCATCGGATGCAACAAATACCGAATCAGACTAAAATGAGATGGGCTATCAGCGTTCATATCAGAAAATATGCTTTTTGTAACTTAGAGCTGTTACAGAGCCTCATGCTAAAGTTATTTGTATAGCGTATTGTATAGTATCTCTCTCTCTCTCTATATATATATATATATATATATATATATACATATATATATATATATATATGCTTGACCTCAGAGAAGATAAAGTTATGGCTGTTAACTCGGTTTTCGAGTTGCACCCTTTGTTAGCTTGACCCGTTGCGATTGAGAAGATGTTATTTGCTGTGAAGGAAATGAAGCCGGGGATCTTGACTCTAGTTGAGCAGAAGTCTAACCATAATGGGCCGGTGTTCTTGGACCGGTTTACCGAGTCGTTACATTACTACTTGACCCTGTTTGACTCGTTGAAGGGTTGTGGAGGTGGGGTGGCAGTGGTGGTGGGGATGGTGGATCAACAGTGAGCAGCCAGGACAAGGTGATGTCCGAGGTGTATCTGGGGAGGCAGATCTGCAACTTGGTGGCATGCGAAGAGGTGGACCGGGTTGAGCGGCACGAGACCCTGGCTCAGTGGAGGGCTCGACTCAACTCAGCCAGGTTCGGGTCTGTCCATCTGGGCTTCAACGCATTCAAGCAGGCTAGCATGTTGCTGGCCCTCTTCGCCGGTGGGGATGGGTACAGGGTGGAGGAGCATGATGGGTGTCTCATGCTGGGTTGGCATTCGAGGCCACTCATCACCACCTCGGCCTGGAAACTCAGCCGAGAGACCGAGTTCACTCGGAGAGACTCAGTTGGTAGACATGGGGAAGATGGGTAGGCAAATTACAAATTTGCCCATGCCAAAATGGCATGTGCACTGCACATGATCACTTAACGTCCAATTTTGGAGTTACTTGCAACGGTTTTGTCAACCTCGAGGGACATTATTGCAAAAGTTGTAAACACGGGGGGCAAAGTGCAAAAACGTGTAAACCTCAGGGGACAGTTTTGTAATTAACCCAAAAAAGAGAGAGAAAGAGGAGAAGAGAGAGGTACTGAGAAAAAAAAAAAAAAAAAGAAGAAAGAGAGGATGTGAAATAAAAATTGCAATAATCGTAGAACTAGTAATACCTCAACCATGCTGTTGTGTACACGCTTCATCCAAGAAAAGACTTATATTTCACATATTAATATTTACGTGAACTCAAAACTCAGCAAACCATCTTACCTCAAACCAAAATGCAGCTAAGTAAATAAATTCTACCCATCAAAAAGAGTAATCAGTTGCTGCTTCAGCTAGTCACATGTCTATCTCTCTCGTCTTTAGAAGACATTAAATTTACCCTCCTCCCCTCTGGTTTGTAAGGGGCACTATATAAGCACTTTGCCATCCCCTTATCATTCCCTTGCCATCACACTGTAACATTACAAAGTTCTTAGCACTCCATTCATGAAAGTTGATTGACCTAGAAAATGCTGCGTGATTTGTAATACCAAAGAGGTTTAGTATGATTCTTTTCATTGCCCTTTGTTTGGAAGGCCTTCAATAATCCTCATCCACTAACAGAATCCGCTTTATCATTTCTAGTCCCCAGTGTCGCCAATATTGAGCTCCTTGTGGATCATAAATTCTTAGAATCTTTGGAAATTAAAGACACCTTTCAGGATTACCTTCCAGTTCTGTTAAAGCATAAGAACTCACTGAAACAAATGCAGACAGCGAGCATTCAAATTTATTTTCTCAAGATTTTAGGCAGCTATTGATTTGTCTATATTTTATGTTGAACAGTAAACAGTGATTAATTTTTCTGGCCTGCATGAAACCACTTCTCTGGAAATGATTGGAACTAGGATCAGCAGAAGAGTGATTAGTGCTATTGATTCCTTTAGGTCAATGCATGGTTGCCCGCAATGGTTGAGGTGGGTATCTGACAACGTTGATGGTCGACTGCCACTTTTGCTCAGGGTGATTCGTCGTTTCTTTTCCCTCTCACTAATGATATGAATGATTTGTTTCCATTGGTGCAATATGGAGTTCAAGTTCAAACTTCTCATGATTATATACTTAGTACTTGACTTTCTTATGGCCTTTTCTTACATCATCTCTTCAGAAATGTTTGGAGGTGATGAGATTTAACGTGCTAGTCGACCTCGAATGTTTATTGAGGAAGACCAGTAGAAACCGACTAAAGTAAGAGCCAAATAGAGGCCCTGAGGTTCATAATCTCAATGTGTTCTTGTTTGGTATGTTCTGTCAAAGACTCGAACTGATATCATTCCCAGAATGAAGCCATTAAGCAATCATCTTTAATCTGGACGCGTTAATAGGTTAAGGTTTAACTCATGGTTGTCCCTAAAAGGCTGAACTTTCAAACTCTGATAATCATGAAACTGGGACCTCAACTTTACACTTCAAGAATGGGTTAAGTTTTGTGCAACTTTTAAGCCTACTCCTCTTCAGCACGACAACAACAACAACAGAGGAGTCCCAAACACGCTTACAAAGAACTACAAGATAGACATACTAGAACTCTCTATGGCGGAAGAATCTTCTCCTGATCGTGGTGGGGAAGATAAAACAGGCTTTGGGGGGATCTGCAGAGACTGTATGCTCCCTTCTAACATCTCCACCACCCTAGTCATTGATGGGCGACTTGACGGGACAGTTTGTATGCACCATAAGCTCACAATCACCATCTTCCTTGCCATTTCATTTTCCGCCTCACTCGTGATACCATTGTGCGTACCGACTTCATCTAATTCAAGCTGATTATATATCCAATCGGAAAAGTACATTTCAGTTGAGCCATCAACTTCGGGCTTGATCTTGTTCCTCCCTCCAACCATTTCTAGAACCATCATTCCATAGCTGTACACATCTGACTTGTGAGATACCCTTCCGAAGTTCCTACAAAATACTTCTGGAGCAATATACCCAACGGTACCTCTAGCATTCAACATTGACACAATACTCTCTTTTCGGGAACATAGTTTTGCAAGGCCAAAGTCAGAGATCTTTGGGCAGAAGTCCTCATCTAGAAGGATGTTATGAGGCTTTATGTCCAGATGCAAGATTCTCGTGTTACAGCCACGGTGCAAGTACTCTAATCCTCGAGCAATGCCTATTGCAATCTGAGACAGTCTTTCCCACCCGAACTGGTGATCCGTCAAGGAGCTTTCCTTATATATGAATTTCTCAAGGGACCCATGTGGCATGAACTCATAGATGAGAGCTTTCTTGTGACCCTCAAAGCAGAACCCAAGAAGTGTTACCACGTTTACATGGGATGTCCGACTAATACTTGCCACCTCATTGATAAATTCTTCACCATCTTTTGACTCATTCAAAACCTTCACAGCCACAAAACTACCGTTCGATAGCTTTCCTTTATATACACAACCATAACCTCCTTGGCCTAATTTAACTAGAAAGGAATTGGTTATCTTCTTAAGATCAGAATAAGAATACCTTTTCGGTGCAAGGGTCCCATAACTGTTTAGAAATTTCTCTACGTTTTGATAGTTTTCTTTCTTCCTCCATACCATTAATTTACCTAGTGCAGATCTCCATATGAAGCCAGCGACTATAATGACGAAAATGGCAAATCCCGCAACCGAAAATGCTGCAAACAGTCAGGGTGTAAGACAAGTTATGAAACACGAGAAATTTGAGGAGCCTTTACCCCTACTCGCTCGCCCTGTCACAAACCCACATATTGAGGTTAATGAATACGTTACCTATTCCATATTGCAGTCGTCCACGATTTCCTGCGACACGACCACTTAATGTTAGAACAACTTCTAACGAAGTAAACAGCCAAAGCAATCCACTCCAAAATTTACCACTTCAAATCCTGGAGTAGTATACTCTTAGTTTTGTAATCCGTCTTAGAGTAGAACGATACTGTTATTGTTGGGTACTGAAGTGGAAAATCCTCAAATTCTTTTACAATTTATTAAAAAAAAAAATTCTACATGGACTAAGAAATCGAAGTTGATTAATGTAGAGATATCTGTATCGTTTATCTGGAAAGGATTCAACCGATTATCTGTCCTTAGCCAGTTGAAAGAGATTCAGCAGACACCGAACATAGGTTTTCCAGAGATATAACTAGTACACTTGACAGGATTCTATTCTCCTGAAGACTTCGACTGAAGCAAGTCATGCCAAACTTGACAGATGAAACCCTTTCAGAGGGACATATGTTAAAGATATAGATGCAGAATAAAGTGAACTACACTATCAATGAAACGGACAAGAGATGGAATTACGGTTGGGAGAAATAGGTTTTCTCCATTTGACACTATCAATAGTTTAAATAACAACTTCGTAACAGTAAAAGTCTCACAAGTTTAGTGGAAATCTCGGTTTGCTTACCTCTAAAGTTTTTAAAACTCTAGGTAACCAATTCTTGTTTAAACCTTAAGAACTAATTCTAAAGTTTTTAAAACACTAGGTAACCAATAAATTTATATATTAGGCCTTGGTTTTTACTATCTCAAAAGCTCTTTGAACAACAAAATAGAAAATCACAAAGTAGAGTATGAAAGATCATAAGATTAGTACTTAACATCTTTTCACGTAAGCAGTATAAAAACCAAATGTGACTTAGTTTTAAAAATACTTTAAAATACTTTAAAATGTCAATATAGCAGCTCACTTCACAAATTAATTTTAGGATTAATTACTCACGGCACCCTTGAGGTTTACCCTAAATTACACACGGACCCCCCTATCTTTTGAAAATTACACTTTGTTCCATTTCTTCGACGGTGTTAACGGTGGGACGTAAAAAGACATTTTTATCCTTGTATAGTAACTACACAGTATCGTCTTGGATTTTGGAGGGATTGTTTTAGAGGTTACGGCGGGCGGTGCTTCCAATGGAGGGCAACGGTGTCAGGCATGCGGCTTTGGGTTCACAGGTGATGAAGCCGTGCAGTGTTCGGTGTCGCAGTGGTGCGCGAGGGTGTTGGGCAGTACTTTCGGTGAGGGGTGTGGCCGGAGAATGAGGGGTGGATGACCACGAGATGCCCCATCACAGTCACCGCCACAGCAGCTCCTCCGAGAAAAAATCAGTGCCATACCGATTGGAGATGGACTTGGTGCAGACGGTGTTTGTGTCAGATCCGTCAGGGCCCAGGCTCATACCGTCTCCATCACTACCGAGCGGACCTGCTCCCTCTTCGAGCAGAAGCACGCCTCCCTCTCCAATCACAGCACTCTCGGCTTGCCTCCTTCCTCGAACAGCGCCTCGCCAAGCTTGCCCAGCTCCAGGCGGACAAGCGCCAAGGCCATCTCCAATCGGTTTGTGTTAGATCCACTTCAGATCCTCGTCTTCTAGTTCAGATCTGGTTGATCGCCGTCGATCGTGTGGCTTCGGTGGCAATGCACAACTGACCTACAAGATCTACATCTTCAAGGTCTTGAAGCAGGTCCACCCGGCCATGGGGATCTCGAGCAAGGCCATGGGGAGGGCAAGGGTTGATGATTTTTTAGGGGAAGGCAATTTGGGAATGAAAAATCCAAAAAGTAAGGTGTCAGAGAATCTTTAGACGGAGTTAGGGTCCCCGTCAATTTTGTGGGGCTCCGTGAAATGTGGGTACAAACCTGGGGGGAGCAGATTGTAATTTTCAAAAGATAAGGGGGTCCGTGTGTAATTTAGGGTAAACCTCAGGGGGGCCGTGAGTAATTAACCCTTAATTTTAACATGATGACCTCAAACTTTAAAATTGATTTCGAGTATTATGTTTAATCATGTAATTTTATTTGTTATTCTTTATTTTTAAATAAAATTGGATATGGCATAATATATAATTGACAAGTAAACCAAATTGTATTTCAATCCGACCAAATTACGCCTCAACTTGTGCAAATTAGTTGTTATAAATAGTAAAAACACCGACTATTCTTATCACTAGTTATCAAATATTTTTGCTTAAAAAAATAAGACCACGGAGAGAGACAGAGAGGGAGAGAGACATATACCTGATCGGCAACGCCAAACATGAGGCCTATCGGGACAAAAGCACTTGAAATGGTACGAACTCGAATTAAACCCACAACGCCCACCACTGTTCTCACACACGCTGCAATCCCCAGCCTTCCAGTTCAACATAAACCCCCTTCTCAGCAACTCTTCGTACTTATCACCACCAACATCACCGTCCACGAGATCCACCGGCGCCGCCGTGCTAGTATTACACACTCCCAATGCATCACTCAAGTCGGTATCATTTGCCGCCACGGCCAAATCCCAACCACCGCCACCACGACAGCCAGTCCTATACTTCAACAGCTCCTCAGGCAACTGTGCCGAACAGTTGGACAACAGCGTAAGGTTCGAAACACTGCCAAACCCAAACTTATCAGGCTCAAGTGATATGTTCCGAACTGGTGGGAAGCAGCCGGATTGATGCGGACTTCTAACGGCGGCGTTGTAAACGCGAAGGGAGCGGTTTGTATAGTTGATTTCTTGGATGATATAGTCATTGTCGGGTATGTGAAGTACTGGATATGTATAGTTGGTGCAAGTGAGCTGAAATTCAGGGTACCCACAATATGATTCTTGCAGGCCTTGGATGTAGAATGGGTAGGTTATGTTATGTCCACCACAGTATCTAGGCGCACAGGCCACATACTGTGGATCTATGCAGGAAGCTTTCTGTGAAAGAAGAAAGATAGCGAATATACAGAGATCTATGTATACAATGAAATGGCTCATCTGGGTAGCCTGAGAGCTGTGGCTGAGATCAAATATCAATAAGGAAAATGCTATACTTTGGGGTGGAGGTGGAGGAAATAGTTGTTTGGGTGGGTTGCGAGGATGAATTGACTTGCAATATGGAGTCCATGAGTTTGACACGAATGAAGTTTGCTGTGCAAATCTGTCACATATCTTGGACTGTTGAATTTATAGCATTATTAAGCCTAACTGAGCCTACTTTCAGAAAGTCGTATATATAAGTTGAACAATCTTACTACCCCCTTCAATTTGCAACACGGTTCAAGGTTTTTTAACCGTTTATTCTTGGTAAGGGCTGAAGTGAACTTTGTTGACGGGCTTCCGTTTCTGCTGACCTTGCAAACCTCTGGAAACATAGACATATTTGCACCAGGTGATTTGTAATAGAAAAACCATTCTTTCAACTCCAGTATTTCTTTTCGGTCGCATCGTAATACAATACTTATGCACTTGTCACTGTTTTAGAGACAATCTTGAAAGTTGTCTCATCAATTTGATGCTAAAGATGTTATCAGAAGCGTTGTTAACAAACTTAGGCAACAAAAGAAGGTTGGAGAAAGCTACTCCAACTTTGCGCATGCGCAAGTGGGTGGGGTGTGGCGGTGAATATTGAACTCATGGTGTTTGCTGCCTCAAGGTTAGGTGTTCGAAGGACAGCCACTTGTAGACCTTATTACTACGAGGCTGATTTCTTTTGGGGTTGCAACTGGCGCCACAAGAGGGGCAGACAAATATCAATAAGGAAAATGCTATACTTTGGGGTGGAGGTGGAGGCGTGAAGGCGGAGGTGGAGGCTAGGGAATAGTTGTGTGGGAGGGTTGTGAAGATGGTTTGACTTGCCATATGGGTCCATGAGTTTGATGGGTTTGGCTGTATATATTTGTCACATGTCTTGCATAGTTATTTGTATCAGACTGTTGAAAGAATCGCTCAAAATGATCAAACCGATCCAATTTAATTCGAACAATTTAAAAATCTGAAATGTTAAGTTTTTACATTTTCAACCCGATTTCGGTTTAATTCGATTCACAGATCAATTTTTTAAACTGATCATAAAACTAAACTGAATCAATCTAAGTTAATTTATTTACAGTGGTACTCATTGATAATTTACATACATGGCTCTGAGCAAAGTCAAATTAATGCAACCTTGAAAGTTAAAAGAAAAAAAAATATGATGAAAGCACTTATAACACGAAAGTCTAGTGATCAATATTTCTTAAATATTACTTGTTCTTTCTCGTACATCAACAACAAAGGCATAATTATTATTTTTATTGTGGTATATATTTAGAATAATACTTCTATCTTATGTTAAGATGAGTCCTTATAAATTGAATTTAACAACACTGTGTGCAATTTAGCTAATATATAACTTCAACTCTTAATAACATTTCAATCAAATAATATGTCTGCAAAAGGACAATTTTCTAATTGGGTCAAACTGATCCAAACCGAACTCTTTAACTCGACTCAACTGATCTGTCCAAATGGATGGTATTTGATTCTGTTCAGTTCAAAGATTTTCAAACTAAGAGGTCACGGTTCTGTTTTGCAGTTTGACCCCCAAACTAAACCGCAATAATTCCTATTTGTTGAATTTACAGCACTCTGCCTAAATGAAACTAACAAAGTCATATAGATTAACCAATCATACTACCCCCTTCAATTTATATAGTGCAACTTTTCTTAATTTCAATTCTTGGTAAGGGCTGAAGTGAATATTTTAATGGTTTCCCTTGGTGTGAAATCCCAAACATGTGATTTAGAGTAGAAAAAACAAAATTTCCAGCTCCGACATTCCTTTTCGGTCGTATAAGTTATACATCGGTAGGGATGAAAATGAACTACGTTGTTCATGAACAGCTCGTTGTTCGTTCTCTCTAAAACTCATCCATGTTCATTCATATAGTAGGTGAACTGAAAATGAACAAAATTTTAGAGCTCATTTATTTAATGAGCCGAGTTTGAACACGATACCGTTCATTTATTTTTGTTCGCGAATGAGTCGGCTCGTTTACTTAACGAGTCGAGCCCGAGCCAAGTTTATAAACGAGCATCGATTAGTTCATTCATTATACATTATATTACACCTAAATAAAACGTCTAGAGATCTCAAGGAATGTTGTGCATCACCTGAACAAGTCTGAATGTGGCCATGTTCGACTCGAACTCGGTTCGTATACGGACCTATAAGTTGGTCATTATTCAGATAGATTCATAAACTTTGTGTCAAGAATTAGAGTTGGTATCAAAAGTGTTATCAATGAACTTAGGCAACAAAAGACAGTTGGAGAAACGTACCGCAACTTTGCGGGTGCACGGTTGGGGTGCCGAGGGGGCGGGCGAGAGAGACAAAAGTTATTAAGTTACCTACTGGAGATGGCTTGAGCAAATTGTAAAAAAAAAAAAATATGTATACAAGACAGTGGTCCATGCTGGCTCAAAGTTGTGTGTTATGGACAACCACTTGTAGAGTCTACTACTACAAGGTTGATTTTTTTGGGGTTGCAGATTAGGAAAAACATCAAGGCTGCAATTTATCTAGTCGAATACCAGAGGATAAGGCCAAATAAAGTAGAATAACAAATCCCGATGGATAACACCAAGTAAGCTATAAATCCAATCCCGCATCTGGACAATCCCCGTAAAGACCAGGTAGGATTATCTTGTCACCTTCACCACCGGCAGAAAACCACCATCCTCAAAATCAACACATCACCGCATTACGACACCACTGCATCAGCCACCTTCACCAACGGTAGCCACCACCATCCTCAAGCCACCACCACACCACCAACACTATGAACCCACCACCACACCACCAACACCATCAAACCACCATTATACCACCAACAACATCAACGCACCACCACACCACCACCATTACAAATATCATCCAGACGCACCACCCATCCCCAGCAAGCTATAGCGCCCACAGATCGTACATCAGCAAGCCTACTGCCACCACTGCAAATACTATCAAAACGCACAACCATACGCCACCACGCTCCATCACCCACAGAACGTACCCAAAATCCATCACCATCAAGTCCACCACCACTACCGCAAACACCCAATGGCACCACATATTGCCAACCAAGCTCCATCATCCAAAGATCGTACCCATCACCCATAGCCACCAAGCTTAACACCACCACTGCAAACACCATCCAAACACACTACCCATTGCCCACCAAGCTTCATGACCCACAGTTCGTACCCACCACTCATCGCCACCATGCTCCATCACCCACTATTCATACCCATCCACCCATTGCCACCAACCTCCACCACATATCGCCAACAAACTTCATCGTACACATCTGCTGACGGCACCATAGCGAAACCACCACAGCACCACCAATCAACTCCACCCACACCTCGAAGGAGAAGAGAGGCGATCGGCGTTAGGCGAAGGACGTCGGTGGTGGCGATGGGCTACGCCGGTAGTGGGTTTTGCAATGCGTGTTGCAGTGCTCCTGTTCTCTGTTGCCCAGTTATTTTTTTATTAAATGCCTTGGACAAGAGTAATGCCACCCCCCCCCCCCCCCCCAAAAAAAACATACCATGGTTATCCCACTCTAGTGGGGTAAAACCAATCTGTCGAATATGTTATCCGCCTCCTAAATGTGTGGCTAAATGGCGGATAGGATTATTCTTATCTATCGAGAGCTTGTAATCCATACGCGAAACGTAGCCCAGGATTGTTGGTTGATCAGATTAGGACTAACATTGATGTTAGGTACATTCACTTCTATGGAACTAAGGTTTTGTATGTAAAAAGGGAAAGGATGTTGTGTCCTTGCTCTTCTCTTTTGATTCATGGCATCCTACTACTTTTACTCCTAAGTTGGAAGAAAGGACGATGGAGTGGTGATAATGAGTGACGACTTTTTCTCCTAAATTATTTGTAAGTTTATTCTTAATCATAAAATTGGTAATTCTCTTTTTTCTTTCCTTCTCCTCTTGCGAGTATGTTCTCTCTTTCTTTCTCCTGTTCTCTCTCTCACCACCCTTTTTATCTTATTTGTGGTACATGAATCTATCCATTTAAACATGTAAATTTTCGTGATACTTAAATTTCAGTAAAGAAAAAGTCTAATCATTTTTATTTTTTTTAAAAGAAACAACATTTAGTGATGCTTCTTTGTACATTAGTTTTAGAGCAACACTATAACACTCTTATTAAGTGATTGAAAAATATTAATATTTGCATCCTCTCATGTGTTTTTAACTTTTTTTGTTGCTAAAAATATATTTTAAAGATAATTGTTAACTTTCTAATGACGAACACGAGGTGGAAAGAGACTCTCCCTACATGATTTAGTCTTCTGATAATTGTAATATTGTGCTCCGGTGTGCAGTGTATGGGACCGAAAGTAGTATAAATGTTTTTGCTCCATCACATTTAGAGGTTTATCTCCTCATACACGCCAGTTGATCTTGGAAAATTAGTCGGGGAAGACTTGGGAGTAGACCAACAAAGCCAGGTCCCCGACCTTTGGAAACCAGCACTGCAATTACCAGCCAACCAGTTCGTCTCAAAATCCCTTCTCAGCAACTCTTCTTACTGAACCACCGGCTCCACCATACTCGTGTCTCAAACTCTCAAAACATTTCCCAAGTTTGTATCATTTGCTAACATTGCCAAATCCCAACCATCACCAGCATATCCTACCGTATACTTCAGCAGCTCCTCAGGTAGCTGCGTGGTACAGTTGGACAACAAAGTAAGATTGGAAACATTGCCAAAAACAAACTTATCTGGCTCAAGTGATATATTCCACATTTGCGGGAGGAAGCCAGGTTTACTTGGACTCAGAACGACGGGATTATGTACCTGAAGAAAGCATTTAGCATAGTTGATTTCTTGTCGTATAGTCTTTTTTTTTTTCTTTTCTTTTTTCGGGTATATGAAGTTTTGGGTACGTATTGTTAGTACATTGAGCTAAAATCCAGGGTACCCACAAAATGGTTCTTGAAGACCTTGAATACAGAATGGGTAGCTTGCAAGCTTCAAACATTGGATCGATACAGAATCCTTTTTCTCTTAAAAGAAAGAAGGTTAATATTTAACGGTTCAAGTATGCGATAAAGGTGAGCAACCTATTCTGACTTTCTGATTCATATGGGAATGCTGAAATGTCTAAAGGGCTAGCCTAGCACACAAGACTGCACATTGGTCGATCTAGAAGGATTGACTACACGCCCCTCCTATTGCATTATGTTAAAGTTGCAGATAGTATGGACCAAGAAAAGGGGTTAATTTTACGCTACACCCTGTACTTAGGGGTCAGTTGCACCAGCACCCCCATGATTTTAAAATTGGCACCCAACACCAAATATTCAAAAAACTTGACTTCCATCACCAAATGACGGTCAAAATATATATTGACCAAACGACTGTTAGTTTTTTAGGAGCAAAAAGGTCTTATCAAGCAACTCACTGACTGAAATGGGAAAATGCCATGGCTGTTACTGTGGACCTTCTTGCATAAAGTACGCTAGAACGATGGACAACCCAGGAAGAAGGCCCAGAATGCGACAGCGGCCCAGGCTCCGGCCCCGGCCTCCAACGCCTGCAACGGCATTTTCCTCTCGTACGCCCACACGTCCGGATCCAAGATCCCCCCGGACCTGAGGTCCGACCCCAAGGCCCAGCCATACCGGTTCGAGTCCAGGCCTTGGTGTAATTGTCGACGTGGTCCTCTTTGCCCACCGCCTTCATGCAGCCTTGGTGTAATTGCCGTCCACTCTTTCACAGCCCACCGCCTTCATGCGGTTTTGGTGTAATTACCGTCCACTCTTTCACAGTCCACCTGCACAAACGCCACATGATTGACCCACACCTGCATAAACGCCGCACCCATAATCAAGCGTTGCCCCTCTCTCTCTCCCCCCAAATCGGCATTCCACGATCTGCCTCTCCCCAAATCGGAGTCACAAAGTTCCCTGTAGCATATCGGCAGAGATGCTAACTTGTATAAGCTGCCATGGTTAAGAATTCAAGCTCACAGAACAGGGAAAGAGAATAGAACTGAGAATTTTTATTGAATTAACGGAGGTTTACAAGAAGAGAGAAGAACAAGAAGAAGTAGTGTGAAGATTTCACTTCGATGTTCAAATCATGAATGTCTCTCTCTGTCTTGCCTCACGCCTAAAAGCATAACAGCAATTCAAAATGGAATTCGAATTTGGATTTTGGCTCTAGCGCCAAAATCAATTACAAACAACTGTCGCTAAAAACGTATTTAAATGGAATTTAAAACCAAGACTAAAATGATGTCGTCTGCCTTCATTGTCTGTTTGAACCAAACGACGCCGTCTTCCTTCATAGTCCATTTAACTAAACGATGCCGTCTTCAATTGCCGCCAATTTCTGTTTGCAATCTTCGATTGGGAGTTGACTTCCTCTTGATTGACTTCAGGTCTTATACCTGATCTTTTGATGCGAATCTTCTTCCAGCTCACTGGCAGCTCGATCAGCTCCTCCAACTGTCTATTCATCTAATGCAGGTACAGAATGAGGGGCCTGTAGGAGGGCAAGCGTGAGAGATCGTTCTTCTCTCGGTGGCAAGAATCATCAGAACCAGTTTCGAATTACTATTGGCACATTTTTTGGGGTTTACGCTGCTCAGAATTACAATGTACCGAACATACACAAGCTTTTCAACAAAAATCTTGATTGCCAAGCACTACGAGGAGAATTATCACAAGCCCAAGAAGAAAGACGATGCCGATTCTTAGCAGATACGCCATATTTGTCCATGTCCTTTTTTTGTTATTCGTTCTTAAAATCAGGTTGATTTTGGAACCCCATGGATGTGAAGGGATCAGGGTTTTGTGGTAATTGATTGTTGGCTGGAATTTGATAGGATTTGAGACTTTCTTTTTAGCTTGGGCAATGGATAATAATGCAAGAACTGAACTATGAGTATGTAAAAATTTGAGAAGTGAATCTTATTCGGAAATCAAATAAAAATAAAGACTTATAAATGGGAGAGATAGAAAATTAGATAAGGTAACTGCGAATGTTTAAAGTATAGAACATTAGAGAAGGTAACTTTGGGTTTATATGGTGCATCTATAGGTATTTGCAGGTTGTGTGTCTATGTGTGTGAGTGCGCGTGTGTGGGTGTAACTGGATGTGCGTGTGTGTGCCGTGGTGGGGTGGTCAGGGTGTGGGTTGGGGAGGGAGACCATATGGGGGTGGGTGGTCCTTAGGGGGTGGGGGGCTGTTTGTGAGTGTCTCGCGTCGAAGATTCATGGACAACGACGACTGTGATGAAGCAAATGGCACGTCTGATCTTTGCTTGGGATGACCACAACTAGGAGAATGAAATAATAAAGTAAGAGAGAGCTGTTCATGCATGAACTTTTAGTTATGACGCTTATTTTCTTTTACAAAAAGATTTGTACCTTTGCAAATTGTTCGATCTATGTAAGTAGGCTAGCCCTGATGTCAGTGCAGGTGTGAATTTTGAAAAGTGGTATGCAGTTTCGTAAGTAAGTGTTACAATTGATTCAAAGTAAACATTGTTCTATCAGAAGCCAAAACTAATTTGGCTAGCCTATAACTAGCCAATAAATGTTGAAATAGAACAGACTTGGGATTGTTTGAGCAAAACAAGATTTGAGGGTCGAAAAGTTGATTCGCAGTAGATTTCCTCGCACTAAATAACAAGTTCACCAGTTTGATAACCAAAAACTACCATGTGAAAACAATTACACAAGCTTTTTACTAGATTCGTCCATAAGTGTTATTTTTCATTATTTGTACTGCCAAAACCATGTGAATGTGTTGTTATTGATGGTGGTTTTTTCATGCTGAAGAAATGGTGATAGTGGGGGTTTGACATACTAACTTAGTAAGATAATCAGGCATTGAGTGCTCCTTTTCTTAGTTCATGTACATCGTCCATATAAATGAAGCAAATAACTTTGCAAGACGTGCATTTGTTAGTCCCAAGATTACAGCATACAAGTTTCAAGATTTTGTTAATCATTTTGCCGTTGTTCTGGGACTGAATCAGTCCTAGCTAGTAGTGTGAGATATGTTACTTTGGTATCAGGAAGCGAAGAACACACAAATTTTAGAGGGATCTTCGTCCTTCGCTCATTGCTTCAGCTCTTGTGGTTTGGAGACAGGCACCTTTCCTGCTGAGAAAGCTTCAAATAGAGAAGATTCCCCCAGCCCTTTCAGTCTAATAGTAATATTTCTTTGCGTGCCATGACCATAAGAGAACACAAATACAACAATGGAGACGAGAAGAGCTCGTATGATGTCTGTTGGGAAGAAATGGAAGGATTGGAAGCATTTCGTGAAGGCTAAGGGCTATGATCCATATGATAACGATGTTGAGCGCTTGACAAATCGCCCGAATAGGGTGGAAGATAATCAGTGTCCTATTCTTGTCCACTTCTGGGGTTGCAAAAATGTGAAGGTATGTTTCAAATGATTTGGACTGACTTTTAAGTAGCATGTACTTACAAACTAATCTTCTTTCCATGTTGGCTCTCTTTAATACCTAATCATGCTTCTCTCTTTGTTTCAAATGCTAGGCAAGGAGTGAAAAAAAAAACAGGGAGAAAATGAAGTTCCCTCATACAAATGGTCGGAAGAGCAATGCTCAAGAGTGGAGGTAAACTCTCATATATGTACTACAATAATTGTAAGTTAGTGCAGATGACTAGTGAGCCCAGATTGGCATTTATATGTGTTTTCTTAACGGGGATGTGGCTAAGGAATGCTTTCGGTAGAGACCCATCTCCTCGTGAGTTTTTTTAAGGAACACACAAGTATAAGACCGGGGAAAAGCAGGGGTAGTATACAAATGGAGAAGTGGCTGAAGCTGTTGTATGTACTTTTTCCCCCTCTTTTTTAAATTTAGATTACTATAAACATCAGCATTAATAAGTTTGGATAATAGTGGACTTTTTAGTCTCTTGTTTGCACAGGATAAAATGGACACTTTTGCATCATAACTTCCAGTTTCCGTTCAAGAGCCAGTTTATGCTTTCGATGAAATGGAACGAGAGATGCAAACTCAAGTAGCAGCCCAATTATCAACTCAAGTGTCAACTATAAAGACACAGTTGGAGGCTAAAATGGAAGAGAACATGATGTCCCATATACAAAGTGTGATGTTGTCGATGCAGCCCATGATGTTTCTTCCAAAACTGGAAAAGTTAAGTTTCACTCTTTCCTTTGTGAGAATTTGAAGTTCTTTTATCTAATTAGTACACATTATCTACATCTTGCTACTGACAATAAGTTCCTGATGAATCAAGCAGTCGTCGAGTGGTATCATCATCTCGTACAATACATCCAGGGAATATGCAGTATGTGCCACGACTTTCTCCAAGAAAACACTTTAAGGTACATCCAATTCCACAGAAGCAGCTGCCCCAAGATCAAGGGAATATGCAGCACGTGCTAAGGGTTTCACCAAGAAAATGCTCGACTCCACAGAAAAAGGTGTGTTAAAACTATTTCAGCTTCAATAAATTTTAAGTATGTCGCCCAAATGCTTACTGGATTTTAATAAATGGAAGCAAATGCTTACTGGATTTTAATAAATAGAAACAATTGCTTGGACCAAGAAGCATTTGTTACTCGATCTGCATAACCTTATGCTACTAGGTCTAAGGTGATGGCTTTTGCGCGGTAAAAAGGGAATATTTTAATATCAAGTTCTTGGATTAATTTTGGCCATAATTCTGGGAAACATTGTTATTTAGATGGCTTTTAGTTTGAGGGAACCTAAAGTAAGTAGCATACTAACTTGCCATCTAGGTTCCATCATTTAGTGCGAAATAACAATGAAATGATGGAGGTCTACACTGGAATGATGGATGTTCCGGTTAACTTGCCATCTATCGGTTACTTTACTGGCTAGCTACAAAACACCGGTGTGGCACTTTGGGTGAAGCACCGGCACCGGATACGCATCGGGTGCAGGTGCGCCTCGGGTGCAGCACTGGTGTAGCACAAGTGCGTGTCGACCATTTTTTTATTTTCTTAATTTCTTAAATCCCGGGTGCGTATCGGCTCAGATCTGTCACCATCGGGAACTCCGGCGATCACCGACAATTTGAGAGGAGACACTGGAGAGAAGAAGTAGAAGAAGACGGAGAAGAAGAAGAAGAAGAGGAAGGAAGAAGAAGAAGGAGAAGGAGAAGGGGACTTACCGACGACCCACTGCGGCGTGCGCCGTGCGGCTGCTTCCAGAGAAGGAGGAGACGAAGTCGATGTTCTGTGAGATGTGTCGATGATGACTTTTGGACATTAGTTTTGTTATATTATTTAAGACCCCAATTGTTAATTTATTACATAAACCAACCCCAGTATTTCAAAGAAATAGAAGTGATACCATATAAAAACTTTATTATGTTTAGTTCTACAATTTTAATATTTATAAAACAACCCATTAAACTTAACAAATTCTTACTAATTTGGTTGAAAGCTTTAAAATTTACAAAAGAACCCATTAAACTGAAAAACTCACTACTTTGGTTGGAATATTAATATCTTTTCACATATATCAAACACATATATTATGATTATTAAGTATACATAATTAAAAAAATATTTATAAAATATGTCGTATTCCCACCGCACTCGTATCCTAAAAATTTTAAAAATACCGTATCCGCGTATCCGCACCAGTGTCCATGCTTCTTAGCTGGCTAGAGAACCATACATTCTGAACACAACAGAATTTGGACGAGTGACGCCCCTATCATTGCAACCAGTAGAGTGAGAACCACACATTCTGAACACATAAAAGTTTGCCGTCATCTGAATTCGAAGATTATTATGTACAGGTTTTGTATTCTAGAGGAATTTTTTAAAGGGTGAGACTAAAGGGGGTGATTTAGCTCCAGTCTTTTTATAACTCATCTAAAAAAGGATTAAAGGAAGTAAGAGAGTGCGAAGATCTATGTCTAAATGATATTTTTTTTTTTTGCAAACTTTGGTTTTGCTTTTCGAACAACTATCTTAAGGCTTTTTTTGGAGGCAAGAACAACAATGAAATTCCTTTCTCAACATGTTGTGCTAGCCATTATAGCAAGCAACAAACACTTTACGAAAAGATAATTGCATGAATCGCAGGACAAGTAGCATAAATACTTGCAAAGAAGATGAACTCAAGATGAAGTGCACAGTTACGAGCTCAAGGAGCATTTTGCCATAAGCGAAAACATCAGTTTTCTGTGTACACAAGTACGTGGACAGGGACTCGGGAGCAATGTGTCCAACTGTGCCACATACAGCGGTAACAACATGACTAGCTTGTTAGTCCATGAGTTTAACCATCCCAAAGCCTCCAACAATAGCTTTGAACTCCTCATTCAAAAAGAAATTTGCATCTCAATATCTGTGGTTAATTTTTGGTTTTTTGCTGCCTTTAGCGTCTCCTAGAATAGTGTTCCATCTCAGGCAGTTAAGATAGATTCTAATGCTGGTAAGATATTCAAAAGTTTTCGCCTTCCGGTGACATCAAATTTTATCCTCCTGACCTCGGATTATCATCACCGCAAGACGTTAGCTCTTCTGCATGAGCTCGATTTTGTTTATGGTCAACAGGATGCAATCGCCATGAATCGGTTGTCTGTCAAACATTCATCTCCACTGCCTTAATTGTAAAGTCAACACGAAAAAAATTATTTTTTTCTCACTCGCTACGGTTTTCAAAGCTTTAATACTTTCAAAGCCTTAAATTAAAGCACATATGCGGACACGAGAACACCGCCTCTTCCTCAGTTCCCTGACTGCACACCGGCTTTACCTCATGAGGACACGCCCTCAACGGCTAACGCCACTTTTTCCACTTGTCGGTCAAGCTCTAGCAGGTCACAGGCTTACAAGTCACGGCACCCAAAGCCCAAACGTCATTGCCTCACGTGCTCAGGCAGGCTGTAGGGCCTATTCACAGGCTACCGGCAACAGCGCTCACGGACGGTAGTCGTCAGGTCAATTTCTCGACGACGACACTAATGATCGCCGCAGTCCATAGAAGTAAGAGAAGATCCAGTGATTGATTCTTAAATTTTCTACTTCTCAGAACCCTTCCTTTTTTGTATCAATTTAGGATGTGACAATTGTGTTTTGAAACTTGTAATTTACAATTAGGAATTGATAGAATTTGAAAATTGCTATTAGTGAGATTGTTAATTTCAGATTGAGATTTTGGTGTCTGCCTTAAAAAACATTCTGGCTCCGCCACTAGCCCTCACCACCCGTACGAGACCACCAAGCCACCCTCACACACCATTAATCCAAGAAAGGGGGCAAGGGACCCTAATTTGGAAGGGCCGTCTGAAAAACTTTGTTTCGCATCTTGTAAGTTACAAGATTTTTTTTTGTGCAACAGAAATACCAATAAACATAAAAGTTTACAGCTTAATCCCTAGAATAGGCAACACCTGCTATATCAGCTGCCAACAAGGGGAGAACCACCTCCGATGGTGGCATGAGATACACAAAAGACTCCCCTTATTGCATACCTAAATTGGCAAGATAATCCGCACATCGGTTGCCTCTCTATATATATGGTTAATATTGGACTTCGTAGCTTTAACAAGATAGCTACAGTCTTTAATAATGTTACTCAAAGGATGAAATATATTCGTGTTTCCCATAATGAGTTCTCTGGCAACTTGAGAGTCAGTTTCAATATTTTCATTTTACACTCCGAGGTGCTTGATCATAAGAGCTGCTTGTAGTATTCCTTGGAGTTCAGCTTCAATAGCACTAGCAGCTGGAGTAAAGCCATAGAAACCTCATATCCACTCTCATCCACTGTTGCGCATTAGACCTCCAAATCCACCAGCTATATCTTTCTTTGCACAGCCATCTACATTTACTTTAACCGTACCTGCCAAAGGAAAACACCAAGAAATTAGTCTTTGAGTTTTAGTGATGTTTTCGCTTCCTTATGGAAGGCCTTTTCCATTTCTTCAGCAAAGTTCAGAATGCTTTTCCATGATATCTCAGGTTGTATGAAAGCTTTCTCTATAGTTTGTTTATTTCAATCTTTCTAAATTTGCCACAAAGTGGCAGTAAACATATAAGACCATAATGTCTCTGAATTTGAGATTTTTTTTTCTTCTGGAGGTTTTTACTCAGCCACTCCTCAAGGTTGAGGTTTTCTTCTTCTTCCAGTTGGCTATGATCCAAGATTTTCCTCCACATCTCCTTAGCTTTAGGGCAAAATATGACAACATGTTCAGTGGTTTCATTAGGGTAGTTGCATCTAGCACAACTTCCATCCTGGGCAATAGTCCTCAAAAAAATAGGATGTTAGATAGAATCTTCTGATGTAGAACCAACCAGATGAAAAAAATGATTTTAAGTGGTATCTTCATTTTCCAAATCCAAAATCAATTGACATCACTGGTGGGACTACTTTGCATATCAATACTAAGATTATAAGCACTGGATATAGAAAAATTACCCTGTTTAAGAGCATTCCAGCAAAAGTGATCAGTGATCATCTCATACTTCTTCTTTAGGGAGATATATTTTGGTAATAGTTTTGTGCCATTCATGGTTAACCACAGAAAGAATCTTGTCATGATCCCAACCAAGGTCATTGATAAAGTCTTTCACTTTGACATTGAAGTCATCTTCAATAACCTCTCCCTTTATAGGTCCTTCACCACACCACCAATCCTGCCAAAAATCAATTTTTTCTCCAGTATTGACCACCCATTTCATACCTTTTAGAAGAATGTGCTTGCTCTTAAGGATACTTTTCCAGATATGGGAGCATTTCCTTGGCGGATTCCAGTCCCTAGGGTTGTCACTCTTAACGTATTTATGTCTTAAAACCTTGACCCACAAAAGATCCTCATTAGTGCCAATTCTCCATCCCAGCTTGGTAAGGCAAGCAATATTATGATCCCTAGCTTTTCTTAGTCCCAGACTTCCTTGATGCTTTGGGGTGCACACAGTTCTCCAATTAATAAGATGGATATTTTTCTTTTGTTCAGAGTCTCCCCATAAAAAGGCTTTATGCATTTTGTCCAATTTATCAGTAATTTTAACAGGAAAATCATGTATTTGCATAGTGTGAGTGGGAATAGCAGAAGTAACTGCTTGAATAAGAGTACATCTCCCAGCTAAGGATAAAACTTTGGTCTTCCAACCAGCAAGCCTAGTATTCACTTTTTGGATAATATCAGTGTTATTAAAGGCGCAGGCGCACCTAAGGCGCAAAAGGTCCCTGGAGCCTAGGCGCGCGCCTTTCTGAAGCGAGGCGCAATATTAAAATAAATAAATAATAGTGCATGAAAATAATATAATTACGTTAAAAAAATCAGAACATGATAATTAACAAACTTTCAAAGACTAGAAGAGGTTTCAAATTTCAACGAATGCCCAACGAAAGATTCAAATATTTGAGGAACCATACCACGCAAATCCTCTGTAACTTCTGATCTTTATAAAAAAAATTAATCAAATAAACTATTGAGCTGGCTTACATAAACATACTTTTCTATTTAAAAAGAAGAAGAAAAAGAAAAGTACTAGAATAGCATCTACTCCATGGAAAAAGACTTCGAGGTTTCTGCAAACCAGACGGCATATATGCCAAACAATTCTGTTCATTACCTGCTCCATGGAAGGGATCGAGCAGAAATAAGACTGGAGCAGATACCCGTCATGTATGATAAAGCATTCAAACCACGTGGAAGCATTTTGTCTGATTTGTCCATGTGAAACCTGATCCTTAAAACCACGTGAAAAGATTTCGTCTGCTTCGTCCAATACAAACATCTTAATATAATCAGGCCGTAGTGATTGTCTTTTCAACATGTCAAAAACACGACCAGGGGTGCCAACAACAACATGAACACCGGCCGAAAGAATACGCTGATGCTAATCACAAGGCAACAACTAATGCTCCAAAGCCCAGACATGACTCTCTCTCACAAATCAAATCAGACGGAGAGAAGCAGTAGTGACCGCGAGAGAGAGAGAGAGAGACCAGCAGTCTTCAATTGGAGTAGCCCAGCAGTAGCGGTACAGGGGATCAGCAGTGACGGCGTCGGGGACTAGAGCAGCGGTTGTCGGCAACAATCGGAGGGGCGACGGCTACGGCTACGGCGACTGGCGAGGGATTGAAAGTGGAGGCTGTGAGTCGTGAGATCTGATTTGGGGATTTTAGAGTCAAACTTAGGTTGGGTTGAGCCAACGAACAACAAAATCTGGGGAAAAAATGAACAGTCCATTTCGTGCGCCTTGATTGGCGCCTCCACCACCGCTGCGCGCCTGGCGCCTAGGCTCACTAGGCGCGCGCCTTATCGAACGCACTGAGCCTAGGCCTAGGCGAGGTGTAACGCCCTGAACCCGATGGTCCGAACACGTCCTTAACCAAAACTCAAATACGTCGACAACGTAACTATCATGAAGGCAGAGCAGAGCATCTAGGATACTACAAATACAATTATCGAAATCTCAAATATTTAACTCCAAAAATAATCCAACAGTTATATACAATCCCTTCAAAAACTTAATTTCAAAACGTTATTACAAGTCTCTTAGACTAAATATCTGAATCCAAGAGAATATAACTCAACTAACCAATATTTCGTCTAAAGAAATCATAAGCTCTATTCTCAATATCAGAAACCAGAGCAATTCCCACCGCTGCACTAATATCTCTCCCTTCGTGCTACTTTTGGCCTGGAAGGGGAAGGAAACGAAAAAACAAAGGGGGTGAGCACGAATTGCCCAGTAAAAGATCTTACACACAGAGGGCCAAAAACGAATACGAAACTAGAGTTATCAAATAGAGCCAATAAATAGGAATTTAGATAACTCAATCAAATTTCACAAACGAATAACGAAAGTGACCAAAAGAAGATTACAAAAAAACGAATAACAAATTTGAGTTATCGAACATAGCCAATAGATAGGAATTGATAACTCAACCAAATTTCACAAACGAATAACAAATCGATCCAAAAAGGGGTTACATAACCAATAAGTCGAATATCGATTCACAAACGATTAACAAATCGATCCAAAAAAGGGTTTACATAACCAATAAGTCGAATATCAAAATATATTTACCAAAACTTGTGGGTGTCACATACACAAATTGCTTATTATTAAGCATCACAAATCATGGTTATACCATGTCGAATATCGCAGCCGGTGCGTCACAAATAAGTCACGATAATTAAAAGTGACTTTTAAACACAAATATCACCCACAAAGTAATTTGATAAATATAGGGAATATTCATTCGAAGTCAAAAAATAGTCATTGTAGACTCAAACCGAAGAGAACGAAAATACGAATCTAACGAAACAAAAATCAACTCAATCGGAGATCAAATGAATGAGATATCGTCAAAAGAAGTTTTTGGTGGAAAACTAAAGGCACGAAAATCGATGACGAAAAAGGAACCACCTATAATTCCAAATCTGGGCACACTAAATTCATGAGAATTGATGACAAGATAATCAAATAATTTTAAAGGCCAATAGAAAAGAGACACGTGGCATGAGAGGTTGGAAAAAGAAGGCAGGTCTCCTTGGCCGTGAACAATAATAGTGGCCTGACGATAAACAATAAAAGAATGATAAAGAGAACGGAAATCTAAGATTTATAGAATTTTCAATGTAAGTCACGATAACGAGTTTCATGGTGAGGCTAAAGAAAAATCAAGTGTGGTAATCAACAATAGATTCAAAGGCAAATATATTTTTGAGAATCAAACGACTCGTGTATAAAACGAAAAAGATGGCATAAGAACCCTTACCTCAAAGTAACGAATATCATGTCGAAAATCTCATCTTTATCTTAGATCTTTACTTCAAAGTAACAATATCATGTCAAGAATCTCCTCTCTATCTTGAATCAATCACCGCCTTTTTTGCTTGAATACCCAAAAGAATGCACCCGACTCTTTATCTTAGATCAATCACTACCTCTTTGCTTGAATACCCAAAAGAACATTTGACTCTTTTCTCTTTTCTCTCCTTTGTCTCAAAAAAATATGAAGACTCTTATGTCTTCTTCCTCCTTATATAGTTTGCTAATCTAATTCTAATATAACTTGAAGTCCCAATTTCTAGTGTAATTATAACACAACTAAAATCCTTATTCCTAGTGTAATTATTATACAACTAATAGATCTCATTACTAATTTAATCACAATATGACTTAAAATCCTAATCCAAGCAATACTATTAAATATTACATTAATCACAATATGACTTAATCACATTAGCCAGTAATACTATTAAATATTAATTTCTTCTCTAAAAGGACTCAAAATAATTTATCTAAGGTCCAATACTCAATCCAAAATCATAATAATTTTTAATTGTTCTTTACACAAGTACCCAAAAATCCGGGGTATTACACGAGGCGCACAGTGCGTGCCTGACTGCGCCTAGGCACGCTTTTAATAACACTGGATAATATGGTTATAGACATTACAGGAAAGTCTCCTATGGAGAAGAGGTATACCTAGATATATTCCCAGATTATCAGTTAAAGGTATGCCATACAGTTGACTAAGACTATGAGCTTTGGCATGAGGGGTATTTGGGGAGGAATACAACTTAGACTTAATTAAATTAACTTTTTGACCAGATATGTCACAGAAAGTATTTAAAATCTGCATGATCTTATTACATTCCTTATCACCAGCACGACTAAATATGATAAGATCATCGGCATAAAAGAGATGTGATATGAGGGGGCCTCCCTTGGAAGCTCTAAGACCAATCCAATTTCTCTTAGAGTTGCCGATCTCCAACATGTGAGATAAGTCTTTCAATGCAAAGCACAAAAATATAAGGAGATAGAGGATCTCCATGTCTGATTCCCCTCTGAGGGGTGATAGGGCTTAGAGGGGATCCATTCCACATGATAGACATGGTACTACCAGTTATGCAACTCATTATGATATTTATCCAAGAATTGGGGAAATTAAATTTAGTGAGAGTTTGCCTAATAAAATCCCAACTAAATTTATCATAAGCTTTTTCGAGGTCAATCTTAAACACCATACCACCCTTTTTGCCTTTCATATTCTTAATAGAGTGGATAATTTCCTGGGTGATGATAGCATTGTCAGTAGTACTCCTTCCATGAACAAAACTACTTTGGGCAGGGCTGATAAGATCCTTAAGCAAAGGTTTTAGCCTAGCAACTAGAATTTTAGATAAGACCTTATAAGTAACATTGAGCAAACTAATGGGTCTAAACTGATTAACTCTTTGGGGGTTATCAATTTTAGGAATTAGGGTAACAAGGGCCCTATTGTTATCTTTAGGCATCTCTTGAGTTCTCAACACTTTTTAATGAAATTGCAGCAATCATTTCCAACAATATCCCAGTACTTGTGAAAAAACATGGCATTTATCCCATCAGGCCCAGGAGCTTTCGAAGCTTTGATGCTAAAGAAGGCCATTCTAATTTCAGTATTCGTAACAAGAGGATCAAGGATTTTCTTGTCATCATCTTTGATTTTAGGGAACTGATTTAGTTTCTCAAGGTTGAGAATACTAGTCTCATTAGACTGAAAAAGGTAGGAGAAGTAGTTATTTTTATGGTTCTCCAAAAGCACAGATTCAGTAATCCAATTGCCATCATCATTGAGCAAAGCATTTATTTTATTTTTCTTACGTCTACTAATAGTGGCATTATGAAAATATCTAGTGTTTCTATCCCCTTGGCTATGCCATTTAATCCTAGACTTTTGTAACCATAAAGCTTCTTCCTGCTCCAAAGTATCCACATACTCAATTCTAAGTTGTTTCTCAAGCATTTCTAAGTTATGAGATGTGTAACTAGCAAGGGCACATTGTAAACCTTTAAGTCTAGCATACAGTAATATCTTTCTTCTAAAGATGTTACCAAAAACATGTTGGTTCCAAATCTGGGCATTCTTTTTAAGATTATCAATATTGCACATAATGTTGTCATTATTAGTATTCCAGCTATTTTGAACAAATTCTCTAAACTGGTTATTCATCATCCAAGCATTCTCAATACGAAAAGGTTTAATAGAATGAGGATTAGAAAATAACGTACATGTGCAGTTTACAATAATAGCAGAATGGTCAGAAGTAGTGCAAGGAAGATGGCAGACCTGAGCCTCTAAAAACGCTTCATTTCATTTCGGGTTAGCCATAGCACGGTCCAATCCCTTCTGGATGTTCGCCCAACCACTCCTTCGATCTGTCCATGTCAATCTCGGTCCATTGCTCCCCATGTCCATTAAGCCACATTCATCAATATTTTTTTCTGAATTTTCTAATTCTACTTGTTTCCATATCTTCTCCTCTTCCTTTCATTTCCGAGATATCGGCAATGTCGTTAAAATCTCCCACTACCATCCACGGGAGATCAAAAGACTTGGCAAATTCACACAGGTTTTGCCACTTTTTTCTTGGATTCGGACTAGCATACATAGCTGATAAGATCCAGTCCTCATAATCCTTTTTTGCTACTACCATGTGAATCACTTGGTTGTTGGCTTCAATAGCATTTATGTTTACCTGGGATGAGTCCCAAAAGAGCCAAATCCTACCTGATCTACCATCAGGATTAAGTATGCATGATGTGTTATAATTTAACTCTAAGAAAAAATTGCCCATGCGTGAATATTGCACAATAGATTCAAAAATTGCAATAATATTCAGATGGAATCTTCGAACAATCTCCTTGAATTCATTCCTAAATTTGTTGTTACCTGGTCCGTCGCAATTCCAGAGTAATATATCCATATACCACAAAAGTTCAATATTCTGTAACGCTGAGGACTCAGGCAGATGGAGAAGATCCCTTATTATTTTCTCTTCCTGAATCTGGCTTCGAACTGGTGTTAAGAAGGCTTTGTGAAACGGCTCCGAGCATAATAGCTTCATCTCTATTTCTTCGTTCGTCTAAAGAATGTTGATCGTATGAATCTCCTCCATGCTCGATGAAATCAATGGGCATATCATCGATCGGAGAAGTGTATGATTGTGCGTCGGTAGTTCCATTCAGCTTATTTGGGTCAGGAGGTTGGCTATTGGGAAGTAAATGTTTAGAAGATCTAATAGCCTGATGCCAAGAAAAATGGGTTCGTACCTACGTGGAGGTGCCACAAAGGTTGCAGTCCGTGTCAGCTTCCAAGTATGCAACGTGAGAGACAGCAAGGCCGGAGTAAGGGTAGAGACCAAGGCTGAGATGAACAGGGCCGACAGTCGACAGTTCAAGTCAGTGTCCGAGTCGGGGTCCAATGTTACAGTCCAAAGTTATGTCAAATTTTGTGTTTCTCTCTCTAGAATCCGAGAGCTCTCAAATCTTAAAGTGAGAAAGTGATTTTGTGAGAATGAAGAAGAAGTCTATTTTGAGTCATAGGGTTCACTATTATAGGAAACAGTGTGCTTATGTCATAAAGTGCCACATGTCGTCCCCTGGCGTCCCCTGGGAGTGACACGTCACCGGGGGTCCCAAAATACCGGTTCTCTGTTGGACTGTCGTTTCCCAACTTCCCGTTGCCTCCCTCGCCCAGCACTGCTCTACCTGTCTGAGAATATTGACCACACCACGGTAGCATAATCAGAGTAGCATGTTGCCCCAGCTACCGGTCCAAGCCTTTACTGAATCCCACGAGGTACGTCAAGAGACCCGCAGAGAACCTGATAGCGGTGAGGGTTGCCCCTGTAGCCAACTGCCAGGTGGACTAGACGCGATGCCCTCCGAGGACCTGCTCCCGTCCCGGAGTGACCCTTGGGTCATTGCCCTGGTGGTTTCGACGATCAACAGTAACATGAGTGGACATGCTCGCAGATCAGTGCTCAGAGTTTGCTGCGAGGGGTCCTCGTACCGGAGCCCCCGTGATTGTGACGGCGATGGCTTTAAGGTTGTGAGCACATCCCGCTGCGAGGTGTCCTCGTGCAGGAGCCTCCTGTGATTGTGATGGTGATGGCTATAAGGTTGGGAGCCCATCCCGATACGAGGGCCGAAGCCCCTCTGTGATTGAGACGGCGATGGCTATAAGGTTGTGAGCCCATCCCGGTACGAGGGCCGAAGCCCCCCTGTGATTGAGACGGCGATGGCTATAAGGTTATGAGCCCATCCCGGTACGAGGGCCGAAGCCCCCCTGTGATTGAGACGGCGATGGCTATAAGGTTGTGAGCCCATCCCGAAAGCATGTAACATGATTGTGGCGCATGGGCGCGGTGCCTACAGCACGAGACAATACCTGGTGCCGGGGCACACATTATGAAAGTGGCGCATGGGCGCGGCGACGAATGTCACGGAGACAATGCGCACGAGCGCGGCGACGAACGTCGCGAAGACAATACCTGGTGTCGTGGACACATGTCATGGAAGTGGCGCACGAGCGCGGCAACCAGCGTCGCGGAGATAACACTTGGTGCCAAAGCACGTGTCATGACGATGGCGCACGGGCGCGGCGACGAACGTCGCGGAGCAATACTTGGTGCCGGGGCACGTATCATGACGATGGCGCACGGGCGCGGCGACGAACGTCGCGGAGACGGCGCACGGGCGCGCGTCGGGTGTCCCAAAGACGGGATGTGAGCTGAGTGTACCTTTCATAACAAGATAATGAATGCAACATGTAGTAATGACAAAGTCAGGAGTTATGGTATGCGGTCGTCGGTGACGGGTCATTCGGCGGTAGCGCGTGATTTTGGGCGATGGGCATCACGGGAGTGGTGTGCGGTCACGGACAACGGACGTCACGAGGTTGATGGACGACGGACGTCACGAGGTCGATGCACGACGGACGTCGCGAGGTTGATGCACGACGGACGTCGGGAGGTCGATGCATGACGGACGTCGCAAGGTTGATGCACGAATGGACGTCGGGAGGTTGATGCACGACGGACGTCGCGAGGTTGATGTACGAACGTCCGTAAACATCGCGGAGGTGCAAAGACTCGAGAAAACAAGTGCGCGCGGGAGGGGAGGCCATAGGCCAAACATTGGGGGGAAGGCCAAGGCCACCACCCCTGGGGAGGCCGAGGCCGACCCTAGGGGGTGGCCAAGGCCAATGGCCAACTCCCATGAAGGGAGGCCAAGGCCACTCCCCTCTTCAGTGAACTTTGGGCGCGCCGACAGTAGGTGTTTTGATAAGCAACGATGAATCCAGAAGTTGCGTTACGACGAGCGTGCTACCAAGAATCGTACCCACATGATGAACAAGGTGCCAGAGTCACGTACGAAACGTACGAAGCGAAGAAAGTGCGAAAAGGACTTTGCGCTAAAAGTGAAGAACAGGGGGGAGAAAGGCCAAGGCCACCCCCCCATGGGAGGCCAAGGCCAACCCCATGGCCTTGGGGGAGGCCGAGGCCGACCCCATGGCCTTGGGGGAGGCCGAGGCTTACCCCATGGGGTTGGCCAAGGCCGATGCCCCTTGACCCCGTTGCTCCGGTTGCGTCGTCGGTCGACCTTTTTGGTGAAAAGGTGTTCGGGTTGTCTCGACATGACGATTACGCTAGCGTGAGTGACGTCAACGTGAAATAAATCGTGCCTAAGTCGCACAAGGCGCGCGAAGTGAAAAATGCACGTGACTTGAGTGATACCCTGGAAATACCAAAAATTAATCTAGCCGTGAATTATATTAATTAAGGGGTGCTATTTCTATTAAGTAGCATTATGTTGATGATAATCAAGTGTTAAGGAGCTAAAGATGGGGCTAGTGTGGCCTTGGGGGTCAAAATGTAATTTTGGAAAGTTAAGGGGCAAAAATGTAATTTTAAAAAATATAGTGAACGGGAAGCATATTTTTTTATTAATTAACTTCATTGAGATGATAATGAGGTGTTAGGAGGCTAAAGGAGGGGTTAGGGTGATTTTGGGGTTAAATTGTAATTTCCCAAAGTCGAGGGATCAAAATGTAATTTTAGAAAGTCAAGGGGAAAAAATGCAACTTTTGAAAGTTGGCAAAATGTGTCATAATATGAGGAAATCAGACATGCACAATGGCCACCTCCTGGTTGCAATAAGCTGAGTCAAAGTGGAAAATATTAAAATACTTTGAAGGAAAATATGGTGGGAAGAAAATATAAAAAGGAAAGATTGGGGAGGAAAATGCAAATACAAGAAAGCTGTGAACAGTAACAGTGCGTGAACAGTACCGTGAAGAACACAGCAAACAGAGAGGAAAGGAAGAGAAGAAAGAGGGAAGGAAAATGAGGAAGAAGAAGGAAGGAAAGGAAAGAAAGAAGAAAAGGCTGAATCCGAACCCTAATTGGGTATGATTTTGAACCCGAAATTGTGAAAATTGGTTGAATTCAATTGAGTATATGTCGTGGGAATGTATACGTGTGTGTGTGTATATATATATATATATATATATATATATATCTATATAGTGCTAATTACACCTATGTCCCTGAAGTTTGGGGGTAATTACACGCGAGGACACAAAGTTTCAAAATGTAACACTTATGTCCATTGACAAACGGAATACAAAAATACTTAACGGTTTTGACAAAAAGACTTGATTGCTCATGATTTTAAAATAAAATATCATCCATCCCTATCAAAACCCTAATTTGCAAATTAGGTTTATCTTTCTAAACTTTTTCTCCAAATCTGTCGCCCACTCCCTCACCCCACGCCGCCCGCAGCCCATGCTCCCTCCCTCGCCCTACGCCGCCGGCAGCCCAGCCTCGTCTCTTGACCCATGTCGCCAGTAACCCAGGCCCCACCTCGCCACCGCCGTAACAGAGAAGCGACTCAGCCCATGCCCCCTCCCTCGACCCATGTCGCCGGCAGCCCAACCTCGTCCACTGCTATTGCTTCTCTCATTTCGCAGATCTCGAACAGCAGCTAACCAGCAGCTCCCCAACTCAGACGGCAACCCTCTTCTTCGTCAGACTTGCACCGGCAGACCTCGGTGAATCCAAGCCACGAAGCAGAATCCGCTCCAACGCACGTATGAGATCCTCCGCCGCGTTCGGCGGCGGACCAGAAGACCTGAACCCGTCGCGGAAGCTCATGTGCCGGTCCAGCGCCTCGCCTGTGCCGATCCCCTCCGCCTCTTCCTTCACCGCCTCGCCGCACAGCCCACATATCCACCGCCCCTCGTACTCCTCACGAATGCCGCACGTACCCCGCCGTGCACTCCTCCGTCAAGCCACAGCACTCGCACTTCGCTGCCTCAACATGATCGCCACTCTCCTGCTCGCCCCCCCCCCCCCCCCCCCGCCCCCCTCATATTAATCGGTGATATTTGCTTGTCACCGCCATAGGGCTTATATATGACTGGGAAATACCTTGATTCTCTCTTGTTCTTGTGAGGAGCACAGAAAGATCTTGTGTACCAGGGCATCATCTCCTGCTTACCGTTGTCTGACCCGCGACGGGAAAAATGGCGCTGCCGTGAGTTGTTAAAGGGGCCGGCGATGGGGTGGGGAGGGAGGTGTCGGCGCCGGCATGGGCGTCGGGAAGAGAGACTGTTTAAAACCCTAATCCTAAAATTGGATTAATCAGTGTTTCCCTAAAATCCTAATTTAAAAAACTGAAACCCTAATTTGAACAAACNAAACCCTAATTTGAAAAATTAGGGCTTTGAAACCTCTAATTTGTCAAATTGGGTTTTGAAACTCTAATTTGGAAATTTTAAAACCTTAATTTGAACAAATGAAACCTTAATTTGAAACTTAATGGAAACCTAATTTGAAAATTTTAAAATATTCAGTATAAACAGTACAAGGGGCAGTATGGTCATCTAAAAGATACATATTGATGACAACATACAAAAAGTTCAATTTCTGGATGGAACCCTGACAGATGGACACAGGTGATACATTTCTAACTCTTTTGGTCACGAAATGTTACATTTTGAAACTTTTTGTCCTCGCGTGTAATTACCCACAAACCTCAAGGACATAGGTGTAATTAGCCCATAAATATATATATATATGTATAAATATATTTATATATTTTTATATATATATATAGATATATATATATATATATATATTCGGTTATGCTAATATGTGGTTGGGGATGAAGAAATTGGGGTGAAATTGTGTTGGAAATCATGAACATAAGACCCTAAATCAACAAGGAAAGATAAAACGAACTAGGATTTTGAATTGGATTGATTTTGGTGTGCGTGGGTGTGTGTTTCAGTGGGTGTTCTTCATCCATGGTGGGTTCGATTTGAATTGTGGGTGTTTAATTAAGTGGATTTATGTTAACCTAATGGATTAGGGTTCTCAAGTGTAGTGTAATGAAATTTAAGTGATTTAAGGGTATAAAACATTGTGGAATCATGCGTGATTGGGGATAAAAATACCCAGGTGTGTCACGGCTGAAGGAGGAAGAAGATAAGTGTGTGTGCGTGAAGGTGACCTAGTGTGTGTGTTGATGTGAATAGTGACTGTTTTTGTCGCTAAATGTGGGAATTAAGTAATCAGTTTGGAATTCGAATTTTTAAAAATAGTTAGGGTCAGATTTAGCCAAAGTGCAAAAATAGACCCTAGTTATTTTTAGGAGACCTGTATCGTGAAACTTTTTCAGATTTTTCCGAGGTCGAGAAGGGAGTGAACGGACGCAGGAAGTTTGGAACCTTACGGTGAAATTTAAAATACCAAACGAGCGCGATTTTGCGCAAAACTTTTATGAGGATTCTATGATATTGGGAAGTTCCATTTCCCAGGATTTTGGGTCATTCCGAAGTCATTAGCTATTTTTGGCCGAAGGGGCTTTTAAGCGTTCAGTCCGGACACCGATTCGGAATTTTTGGGCGAAAATTTTGTAAAATACTTTTTAGCTCAAGAATGACTTCAGGAGGTTTAATATAGCATTTTAAAGTGTTTTTGAGATTTTTCTGATGCCGGGAACCCTCAGGGGTATATTGGTAATTTGCCACCTAGATAGGGGCATTTTGGTAATTTTCCCAGTAGAGTTTTTTGACAGACTTTTAGTCCCAGAAGGGTTGTAAAACACCTGAAAGGTTGTTTTGAAGCTGATTTGGGGGTGTTGGTGATGTAGCGGCCATTAGAGGGGAATTTTGGTAATTTGCCAGGTTGGCGCTAAATTTTTGGGAACACGCAATATTAAGCGTCCAGACCGGAAGTGAGGAATGGTGTTATTACGTTGAAAATGAGGTGGTTGTTATCACTAATGAATCGATAAGGCTAGATTAAGGATCCAGTTATCGGATCGGATTAACAAGTTGTCATAAGACGCTATGAACGGTTAAAGGGGAAGGCGTAGAATAAGGAGTGCGTATATGTTGAATGATATCTAACGAGCATGGTATTATTTGACTAGGTGATGCAGCTCATTGCGATCAGAGATTGCGAGTTGCTTCGGCTATAAGCCAATCAGGTAAGGACAATGCGGTTCTATTATGTTAATTCATTGTTTCGATTAGCATACCATGTTGATGACGTTTATGTTGGACTCTTGTTGTTATGTGTTGACACCGGTAGTCATTGTGACCGGTATACGTATATTTGAATTGTGCTGTTGAGGACTTAGGGTAGAATAATTCCCTTAGTCCGCCCTGTTGATAGAATTTAGTGAGGATGATGGGTGTCCCAGTATGCTATGATTCGATTCGATTAGCATACTTGAAGTTGATGATGGTGTTGTGAAGGGGTTATCGTGTGGTTGTTGTGAGATGCCGGCAGTTATTGATAGCCGATATCTCTTCTCTTTGAGAACACTATTGAGGACTTGTGGCAAACTTCTCCCGAGTCCGCCCTATCGTTGATAATGATGTTGTTGAGGTCGTTGCATGTTGTTGTGAAATGTTGGCACTTATTGGTAGTCGACATTTCTCTTATGTAAGAACGTTGTTGAGGGCTTGCGGTAGTCTTCTCCCAAGTCCGCCCTGTTGATGATGTCACGTTGAACTCTTGTTGTTATGTCTGAACACCGGTTGATTTGTTGATCCGGTATTCCTTGTTGAGCTGTGTTGTTGAGGATGTAAGGTGAAATAAATTTTCCCGTAGTCCGCCCCGATGATGAAGTCCTGCTGCTTGGTTGTAAGGCAGTTAGGGAAAGCACTCTAAATGAGTTCCCTTCATGTTGACAATGTCTCTTCTGTTTATTTGAGACTGAGATGAACATCCCGTAAAATGGGACATCAATATGAGGAGGATGGCCTGTGAAACATGATCACTGGCAAAGAGGATGTAGGGCGCGCGAGTCGAGTCTGTCGTGTCTGGTCAAGTCTAGTCCGTCGTGTCTGAGTTGCATTGCATTTGATTTTCTTTTGATGTTAATGATTTTAATGACTTGTATTTCGTTGATGTTTATCTTTTCAATTTCCTATTTTATTGTTCACTTGCATAGTCAATCAGTCTGTCTGTCGGTCAGTCAGTCTTGTCCATGAGGAGGTGGCAGTAATGCTGTTCTATTGGGCCTTAAAGCCGCTCAGTCTAACGAAAGAAAAATTATCGTTTGACAAGTTATGTTGATGCTAAAATTTATTGACTACTCTTGATTCATTGCTATCGTTGAGATGATTATTATTCCTCCGAGTCTTTTGAATCATTTGTATACGATACTCCTCGTGTTGTCTTTACTGGACGATTTGTGCTCATTCCTTATGTTGTATTGTGCAGGCTATGAGGTTGATCAAGGAGAACCTTCTAGAAAGGAAAAAGACACAAGCTAGAAAAGTTGAGTAAGGGGATCAGTTGTGTGAGGTAAGAACAGCTAGGAATGGTGGAATGAAGAATGTGTTGCGAGATAGGTTGATAAGAGTCCTACGACTACAGTCGTATATTAGGTTGTATACTTTCATGTTGTTTAAAGACTTGAAAGTCTTCCGCTGCAGTATGATGTATGTTTGTAAGAAAATTTTTGTAAGGACGCAAATTTGGAGTGTTTATTAATGATGTATGAATATGAGGATGTAGTTGCTTTGTATTCAGCACAGGGTTTTGAAAGTGATTATGGTTGATAACTCAGCCCGGTGATGTCACTTGGGTTGAGGGTGTCACAACTTGAGCGTGCGCGCGCTGATCGGTTCGGTGCGTTGAAAAATGGCCCGTTGACAATATCGACGTGTTCGCGTGAAATGGGACCCCTATTGGGCCCTTGGGTACGACCAGAATAGGTTGGAAACATAGCCGAATTAGAATCTGGAGGAGCAGCTGCGAATGGGGTGTCGGCGGTGTGCTTGGCGGCAGTTTGTGGGATACATGTAGGTAGTTTTGATTTTTCTTTGGGAAGTTTTGCAGATAGGTTCTCCGCATGCCCTAAATTTTCTCCCTCACTTCTAGCCGTAGGATTTTCCAATTCCATATCCTTCGTTCCTTGTTCATTGGACCAAAATTTCCCTAGGATGGGCTGACTTGGTTTTACAGCTAGGGCCTTTGTACTGAAGCTATCTGTTGGCACATGCACTTCTTTCTCATTGTTTTCTTCCAGCATTGGGCTTTTTTCTATTCTTCTGTATGAAGTTTCCTTGTGGGCCTCTACTCTGGATCCATTTGGATGGTCTTTTTGTTGTTTTTTTTTTCTATTAGGGGCATTTGAGGCTACCTGGTTTCGCGCATTTGGGCCTGATGGTGGGCTTTTGACTGTGGTTGGTCTTCTGCTTTTCTTCTTTGCTATCATCCATGGCCCAAAGTTGCCATCATTTCTGTTAGAATGGGCCTGGAAATTTTCTGATGGACCTGGATTAGGATCCAACATCTCCTTGTTACCGTTAGCCCGTTTTCCTTGTTACCGTTAGCATTTTCTTTAGTTGTTTTCTCCGGCGTTCTTCTTGTTTCTTTTCCGGCGATAATCTCACAGCACCATTTGTTGTTGCTCAAAACATGCTCCGCGTACATTGCGGGACTCGAGCCTAAATCGATGACCTGCAAGACAGAAAACGAGTGACCGTCGGGTGGGGTTCCCGGCGGAGAACTCTCCGATGCTTAAGTCAGAGCACAGCTACAGAATAGTAACTCTGAAAAAGCATAAATTGTGTAGTTGTCCTCATACCTGGAGGATAAACCCCTTTATATAGCTGTAAGAGGAGAGTCCTAGTAGGACTGGGCCGTGGGCCAGATGTGTTAGGATCGCGTTAGGATCTTCGAGAATTACGCCGCAATCCTTAATAAGATAATCATTGATCTCCCAGTTTGACTGGGATTGCCGAGTATTCTCCAATTATTGAGAGTTATATTTGAGTTATATCACCATTATTTCCTATGTCCAATCCTGCCACAATTAAAACATAAATTATTAATATACTCATATTCCACTCTATACTTTCTATTTCTAAGTAAAAAGGCAGGAATAAAAGGTTTTGCAAGATCGTTTTCCACGCATATTCGGGCATATTTACCTGTAGCTGATGTCGCTGTATTGATGTCGATTTTTAGCGGTTTTCCAAAATTTTCACCAACTCGAAGCAGGACTTTCTCTTCATAGTATTCAATTGGAAGCTCAGGTAACCTCATCCAAATTGTCGTTCTTATGTCGGAAGCCTCTGACGGCTTAAAATATGGTTCCTATTTCCGTGCTGTGAGACAGTGATTCAATATAATCCAGGGACCTCCATTGGCAACATAGTGATAATCTCCCATGAAGTTGAATTAGATTAAGTAGAATCCCTCATCCAAATCAGTCATTTTGAAGTCTCCCCGTAGACTCCATAGATTCATCAGTCTTGTTGTAAGCGATTTATATCCTATAGATTTTCCCAGTAGTTTGACAATTCGGCTTTTCCTCCAAGGCTTTCTAATTCTTTTGATAAGATTAGGTGAAAGCTTGATACTAGGAAGCATGGGATCTGCCTCTTTTTCTTCTTCCATTTCCTCAGCAGATTGCGCTTCTTCTTCCCTTTCTCTCCTTTTAAATTTTAATTATCCGCGTAATTCTTTATTTGTGTACGCGCGCGCATAGCCGAGGAACGAGGCTACTTAGATGCTGTTGAAGGCTTACCATTGTGGAGGATTTGGGAAGTAATTACGTTTTCTAATGCTGCCATAAAAATAGATACCGATTACCGTGCATATCTATATCTATATCTATATAAATACTATATATAATGAGAAGACATTTTTCGGTGTAACACCCTTTTGGTGTTACACTGAGAGTGATTTCTGACGACAATATGTGTTCAAAATGAGGATAAAATAGTAAAATACTTTTTTGGTGTACTTTAACTACCTACCTACAAGAGGTGACATGTGGCATTTCAAGAAACATCTTTAAAAGTGACACAAAATAAAATTCTTAATTACTAAGTAACTACCTATAAAAATATGTTTAGTTTTCACAAGTTAAAATTCATCAAAAATTATAGTAAAAAAATTTAAAGGCCAATTTTGATACGATAATAATATTTTGTTAACTTATTATTGGACACGTGTAGTTAGCTTATTTTTCTGTTATTTAAGACTTATTTTACTGAATATGACAAGGAACATATATACATGATGTTTGATTTTTCTTTTAATAAAATTTATACTACTAAATTTATTTGTGCCATGATGACTCGTTCAAGTAATTAAGGGCTAATGGCAATGAGGATGCAAAAGCCAACCTTTAAATGTGCACTGCCTCCACCCACTCATCTATACTGTATGTAGCAATCTAACCAACTCAAATGTTTTTAAGGATAACTTAAAATGCTCGACGCCACAAAAATCACACATGAATTACTACTTTCTGGACATCATTAGTGAAAAAAGCTCTATCAAAGCCTACCTCCACTCATGTTAAAACGAAACTGTCCTGTGACTACTACGGCTAGGTTTGAGAAAAAAAAATTCCTCTTTTTTTTTCAGTTTTTAAAAACTGAAAAAAAGGGGCGTTTGGTAACTATTTTTTTTTTCAGTTTAAAAACCAGTAAGAGTAAAAAAAAAACTCCAGAAACTGGTTTTTTTTTCACTTTTGGTTTTTTTTTCTTAGACCACCACCACCACCCTCCCACCGCCGGCAGCCACCTCAGGCGACCACCGCCGGCCGCCAGCGACCACCCCCGGAAACTGCCGGCATCCACCCCTGGCCGCCGGCGCACACCCCCGGCCGCCGGCGAACACCTCCGGCCACCGGCGACCACCTCCGTCCGCCGGCGACCACCCGCAGCCACCTCCGGCCGCCGGCCACCACCACCACCCCCATCGACCACCGCCACCGCAAACCACAAAAAAAAAAAGTCAAAATAAAAAGGGTTACCAAACACCAAAAAAAAAAACCTCAAAAAAAAAAAGGGGTTATCAAACACCCACTTGTTTTTATAAAAAAAAAAATTTAAGCTGCTCTTTAAAAAACTGCTCTTTAAAAACTGAAAACCAAAAAAAAATTTTGTCAAACGAACCCTACATATTCTCAATCAAATTTGATTCAAGAAAATAACTTGCATATAACACATTGGAGTAATGAGCTTTATGTGCGTGTATATAGGTTTTAGTACAAACATATTATTATATTGAAGCAATAAAAAAAGTGAGGTTTATTTTTAAGTTTTGAATACAGACATGTTGGTGTAAGGAAGCTATTGTAAAATTGGAGTTTTCTAGGTTTCTTTAAATGCATATATAATCATGACTTTTAAGAATTGTTAGATCGAACAATTTTGCTCCTAATTATAATTTGGATTCATTGCAAATAAATAATCCTAAATCCGTACCGGAGTTGTTGGAATAACCTTATTTGCACAATATATATAATGTCCTTCACATGATTATTGTCTTTGTATTTATAACCCAAAATACTACTGTATATATTTGCATGATAACATGTTCTTTATATGATTATTGTCTTTGTATATTCCACTCTCATGGGTGATAACTAAAGCACAATTGTTAAAGACTCCAATTTTAATTGAGCTTGAATGATTAATGACTGTTTTTCCTGCTTAAATACCCTCAAGTTTATATACGCGCAAACGACATTTGTTTCCTAAAAGCTCCTTTTCTAATTTAAAATGTTCCTAAATATTAAAAGTTTTTTTCGAATTTTAAGAGTGAGGGTAAATTACAATATTTTTGGCTAAATTTAAATATTTTGTCACTAAAGAGGTTTAAATTCATTAACACATCTTTATTAGCAAAAGAATATTAATTTATCCAAAATTATAGGGATCGTAGGAAGATGACCACAAGGAACGTAATGGCTAAATTTTTTCCCCCATACATTTTATTAATTTAAATTTTTTATAAAATTTAAGGTTGCATTTAACTTTAAAAGATGAAACCAAATTACAAAATTTCTGGCTAAATCAAACATTTCGTGAATGGAGAGGTTAAAAATTCACTAACATATCTTTTAGTGACAAAAAAGTACGAGTCTAATTAAAAAGGGTGTGTATCCAGCCCTAAAATATAAAAATGATATGAAGTCGTTAAATGGCTAAATATTTTTTCTTAAAAATACCCTTTTTAAATCAAAATTTTACAAAAATTAATGGTTATTTGACTTTTGAGAGAAAGAGGCTAAATTACAGCATTTGTGGCTAATGTGAACAGTTTGTTGCTAAAGAGGTTTAAAGGTCACTATTGCATCTTTTAGTGACGAAAGAATATGAGTTTAACCAAAATGGGTGCCCATTAATTCCCCTTTCAATTACTGTTTGGACCTCCCCGACCCACCCCCCCCCCCCCCCCGCCGTTCCTCTCTCTCCCTCTTCTCTCTCTCTCTCTCGTCTGTGTGTGTAGGGCTGTAAATGAACCGAGCTGTTCACGAACGGCTCGTGGTTCGTTCTCCATAAAACTCGTTCGCGTTCGTTCTTATAATATACGAACCGAACATGAACAAGTTTTTAGGGCTCGTTTATTAAACGAGCCGAACATGAACACTCTAAAATGTTCACAAACGTGTTCGCGAACAGCTCGTCTAAATAATAAATTAATTATAATATTTTTACAAAATTAATATTTACATAAAATCATAAATCACATAAAATAAAAATTAAAGTTGGATGCCAGGCCTTTTAAGTCAGTCGAAACATAGCCCACTTATAACAGCCCAATCCTAGATAAAAGCCCAACACTTGAAAAAACCCTAACTATATAAACTAACCTAAACCTAAACATAACAAATCAATTAACTCACACAGCCTCATTCTCTCCGTCCCCTGCCTCGTCGCACACAAACACACACACACACACAAGCAGATCGCACATAGCCCCCACCCCTCTCTCTCTCTCTCTTCACAGACGGACATCGCGTCGCCTGTCTTCACCGGAATCAACTTGCGTCGCCGGAGTGCAAGATTCAACCTGCATCAACTTGCGTCGCCGGAGCGCAAGATGCAACCTGCAAAGTTGCAGATCCGCAACTCCAAGTTTCCGATCTGCAAAGCCATAGCCTGCAAACGTTGCCGGAGCGCAAGATTCAACCTGCAAAGTTGCAGATCCGCAACTCCAAGTTTCCGATCTGCAAAGCCATAGCCTGCAAAGCCAAGGGCCCAACCTCGAATGCATCAACTCGCTGTCTCTGTCTTGATCGCCAATCGATCGAATTTATTTTTCAGTGTTTTGATTCTGCGTAGCTCCTTCTATCTTCTATGTATCGTTTTTAATAAATTATACCTTGATTGCTTGAATGATTTGAGAAGTTTGAGTAAATTTAGGGATTTGTTGGAAGTTGATCTTGAACACGAGCCGAGTTTCCAAACTCGAGTTCGACTCGTATTGTTAAACGAGCTGTGCGAGTCGAGCCCGAGTTTTACAGTCACGAACTCGAGCCGAGTTCGAACATTGAATTTTTTGCTGTTAACGAACTCGAGCCGAGTTCGAACATACCAAAAATTAAACGAACTGAGATTAAACACACCCATGTTCGGCTCGAACTTGGTTCGTATACAGCCCTATCCGTGTGTTCTGATTTTCTCAACCACCCTAATTAGTATCTCATCAACTTCAGTAACTTGTACGGAGTATTTTGTCCCTGTGACAGTTGGCTCTCATAAGTTGTTACAAACGACAACTGGAGCTATCTTAAATTTATTGTACCTTTTTATCTTTATCCATCTGGTGTCACGTTTGTCAGAAGCTATTCAATAAATGGTTCTTTAGATGGTCTTGCAATTTTAAACCCGTAAGTTTACGTAACTAGTTAAGGAACTCGTACAAAGCACAGCTTAACTTTTATTTTTCCAGTATATTGTTTATAACACTTAAAAAATTCCATATGTTGCTTTTTTCATAATGTTATTCCAATCAAAGGAATAACCCATCGTAAATTGTACTCCGAGTATTATGCAACTTTCTCGGCATAATGAAATAACATGTCATGTAATGCATTATAGCACAACATACCAGTTAGATTGAACTCATGTATTAACTGCTCAATGAAAGAGTAACAAAACAAAATTGGAAGCATTTTTATCAATCTTGGAACCTATCTCCAAGAACTTTGTGAAGCGGCATTGTCACTTTAAAGGGCTTTCCTCAAAGTCATTATCATTCTTGCGATGTCACGGATGTGAGCCATTTTCACCATTCTCCACCAAAAGACATGTACATATATTACACCAAATTTTTGGATCAGTCATATAGTTTCAACATCTCATTATTAAAACAACTCCGATTTTCCTTTTCTCTTCTCAAGCTTGACCAACAGAAAGCATGAAAAGAGAAGAAGAGAGAGTTGAAAAGAAAAAAAGAGAGAATGTAAAATAAAATTGCAATAATCCTAGAACCAATCTATTGTGTACACGCTTCATCCAAGAAAACACTTCTACTTCACATACTAATATTCACATGAACTCTAAATTCAGCAAACCATCTTACCTCAAACCAAAAAGCGGCTAAGGAAATAAATCCTACCCTTCACAAACTGAAATCAATTGTTGCTTCACCTAGTCAGGCCTATCTCTCTTGTCTTTAGAAGACATTAAATTAATGTTGCCTTCCGGATTATGTGTACAAAAAATTAATGTACCCTGCCTTACTAGCTTTTGGCGTGTAAGGAGCACTGAATAAGCACCTTATCATTCCCTTGCCATCGCACTCTAGCATTTACAAAGTTCTTCGACACTCGATTTATGAGCTTTCATGGCAGTTGATTGACCTAGACAATGCTGCGGGATTGGTTTGAAATACTAAAGAGGTTTAGTAGATTCTTTTCATTGCCTTTGTTCGGAAGCCTTGAATAAACCTCCTCCATTAACCGAATCAGCTTTATCATTTCTAATCCGTAAATATTGAGCACCTTGTGGATCTTTAATTCGTGAAGTCTTTGGAAATCAAAATTACATTTCAGGATTACCTTCCTGTTGTGTTTAAGCATATGAACTCACAAAAACAAATGTAGACAGCGAGCATTAGAATTTATTTTCTCAAGACTTTTGGCACATTGATACGTCTATACTTAATATCGATGAGTGAACTTTGATATAATCTTTTTGGCCTGCATGGAACCACTTTTCTGGAAATGATTGGAACTAAGATTTCCTTTGTCATGCTTGGTACCGATTGGTTGAAGTTTAAAAAGGTGGGGTTCCTCTCAGCTTCCTAGCTTATACATCAGCAGAAGACTGACTAGCTAGTGCTGATGGTCGACTGTCACTTTGGCTCAAGGTAATTCATTGTTTCTTTTCCCTCTCAGTAATGAATTGAATGGTTTCTTTTCACAGGCGTAATATATGGAGTTCAAGTTCAACCTTTTCATGACTACATACTTAGTACTCGACTTTCTTCTGGCCTTTTCTTACATCATCTCTCCAGAAAATGTTTGGAGGTAATGTGATTTAATACGCTATTGACCTCGAATGTTTGTTGAGGAAGACCGGAAGAAACCGAGTAAAGAGCCAAATAGAGGCCCTGCGGTTCATAATCTCGACGTGTCCTTGTTTGGAATGTTCAGTCAAAGACTAAATGATATAATTTTCAGAATGAAACCATTATGCAATTATCTTTAATCTGGACACTTTGATGGGTGAAGTTATAACCCATAGTTGTCCCTACAATGTTGAACTTTGAAACTCAAATAAAAATTATGAAACTGGGACCTCAACTTTACACTTCAAGAATGGGCTAAGTTTTGTGCAACTTTTAAACCTACTGCTTTTCAGCACGACAACGACAACAGAGTTGCTGTCGATAGACTACTACAAGATAGCCATACCGGAACTCTCTATGGTGGAAGAATCTTCTCTTGATCGTGGTGGGGAGTATAAAACAAGCTTTGGGGGGATCTGCAAAGACTGTATGCTTCCTTCTAACATCTCTACCACCCTAGTCATTGATGGGCGACTTGACGGGGCGGTTTGTATGCACCATAAGCTCACTATCACCATCTTCCTTGCCATTTCATTTTCCGCCTCAGTCGTTATACCATTATGCGCACCGAGTTCATCTAATTCAAGCTGATTATATATCCAATCGGAAAAGTACATTTCAGTTGAGCCATCAACTTCGGGCTTGATCTTGTTCCTCCCTCCAACCATTTCTAGAACCATCATTCCATAGCTGTAGACATCTGACTTGTGAGAGACCCCTCCGAAGTTCCTACAAAATACTTCTGGAGCAATATACCCAACGGTACCTCTAGCATTCAACATTGACACAATACTCTCTTTTCGGGAACATAGTTTTGCAAGGCCAAAGTCAGAGATCTTTGGGCAGAAGTCCTCATCTAGAAGGATGTTATGAGGCTTTATGTCCAGATGCAAGATTCTCGTGTTACAGCCACGGTGCAAGTACTCTAGTCCTCGAGCAATGCCTATTGCAATCTGAGACAGTCTTTCCCACCCCAATTGGTGATCCGCCAAGGAGCTTTCCTTATATATGAATTTCTCAAGCGACCCATGTGGCATGAACTCATAGATGAGAGCTTTCTTGTGACCCTCGAAACAAAACCCAAGAAGGGTTACAACGTTTACATGGGAAGTCCGACTGATACTTGCAACCTCATTGATAAATTCTTCACCACCTTTTGATTCATTTAAAACCTTCACTGCCACAAGACTACCATTCGGTAGCTTTCCTTTATATACACAACCATAACCTCCTTGGCCTAATTTAACTAGAAAGGAATTGGTTATCTTCTTAAGATCAGAATAAGAATACCTTTTCGGTACAAGGGTCCCATAACTGCTGAGAAAATTCTCTACGTTGTGATAGTTTTCTTTCTTCCTCCATACCATTAATTTACCTAGTGCAGATCTCCATATGAAGCCAGCGACTACAATTACGAAAATTGCAAATCCCGCAACCGAAAATGCTGCAAACAGTCAAGGTATAAACCAAGTTATGAAACACGTACAAGAACCACTGCAATGCCGAAGTTTCAATGCAAACAAACAAATTTGAGGAGCCTTTACCCCTGCCGCCCCGCCCCACCACAAACCAACAAATAGGGGATAATATATACATTAACTATTGCATTTGCAGTCGTCCACGTTTCGTGCGACACGACCAACGCCTAAGGAAGTAAAAAGCTAGCAATCCCACCCCAAAACTAAACTACGCCACTTCAATCCTGGAGCAATATACTCAGATTTGTAATCCCTGTCTTAAAGTAGAACTATACTCTTTAATTATTGTTGGGTACTGAAAATTCCTTGAATTATTTAACAGTTTATTACAAAATGTTTCTACATGGGTTTACAGAAGTGGATAGACCTAGAGAGATCTGTATCATAATCTGGAAAGGATTCAACCGATTATTTTACAGTTTATTACAAAATGCCTTAGTTAGCTGCAAGAGATACAGCAGACACGAACATAGGTTTTCCAGAGAAATAAGCAGTACACTTGACAGGATTGTATTCTCCCGAAGACTTCATGCCAAACTAAACAGATGAAATCCTTTCAGAGGGGCGGTATGTTAAAGATATAGATACAGAATAAAATGAACTACACCGCTGAAAAAAAATGGGCAGCTTACTCTAATGAAACTAACAGAGAAAGAGATGGGGGAATTACGGGTAAGACAACGCCAAGCATAAGGCCTATCACGGCACAAACGGCATTTCTCACACACACTGCAATCCCCAGCCTTCCAGTTTAACAATAAACCCCCTTGTCAGCAACGCTTCATACTCATCACCACCAACATCACCCTCCACTAGATCCATAGGCGCCACCATGCTAGCATCACACACTCCCAATGCATCACTCGGGTTTGTATCATTCGCCACCATAGCCAAATCGCAACCACCACCACCATAGTCAGTCCTATACTTCAACAGCTCAGGCAACTGCCAAGCACAAATTTATCAGGCTCAAGTGATATGTTCCGACTAGTGGGAAGCAGCCGGATTGACGTGGGCTTAAAATGATGGCGTTGTATACTGAAGGGAGCGGTTTGTGGAGTTGATTTGCTGGGTGATATAATCATTTTCGGGTATGTGAAACTCGGTATGTATACTTGGTGCAAGCGAGCTGAAATCCAGGGTAACCACAACAGGGTTCTCGAAGGCGTTGGATGTAGAATGGGTAGGTTATATTATATGCGCCACACCATTTGGGCACGCAATCTTCAAACATTGGATCCACGCAAAATCCTTTTTCTATTAACATAAAGAAGGTTAAAGGTTCAAGTTTGCGATAAAGGTAGGCAATCTATTTAGGATTCATATTTTGATTCTAGAATGAGAGAAAGCTGCTTTTTGGTCGTCATCTGCTAACTGGCCAGCATTGATGAATCAAATGGAAGGGCAATCATTTTCCGAAGGAGTTAATCCAACGCATTCACTGGTAAAACATCAGTGCACTCGATAGATACCGATCAATCAGACAGACGATCATTTCTTCCACCAATTCATCTGGTTATTGTACTAATTCATCTGGAACATACAAACGAATACATAGATGTATCCTCTTGCAAAAATAAAGGTATATCGTCATTGTCTGTGCCCAAAATCCTTCCTTCTGCAAATGCGAGCAGCATCACAAAATGAACAGCTGAAGTAAAATACCTTTTTTACCATCAGCTGCATGACTGGACAATAAGGTTAAGCCGTGGAGCGGTGGAGGGAACCAAGAACATATTGAAATATTGTCGTTTTCGGTCGCTTGCCCTCCTTGCAAGGCCCGAAGGTAATAATTCGTCCAAAAAAAACGTTATGCTCCCTCTCCATTACGACTCCAATAGACTAAATTACTTCACGTAAATATGCAGTTTTCATGAGTGGATGGAGATCTAGATATGCATGCTGCAAGCTAAGATGATTAATGACGTAATTGTACCTGTTCCCAGAATTAGTCTGATGTGCTTTTTTCCTGCAGTCATTTCGAAAGCAGAAAAATAAGATCAGTTATCAGTACAAAAATCTGAGAAGACAGAGCTATCAAAGCAAAATAGTGATTAGAGCTGTGCAGCCTGAATTGCTGGCATGAGGCTTGAATTATGCAATAAAAATATCAGCATATAAGCAAGCAACCTTTGCCATATTTGCATACAGTCTCTTGGTCTTCATCGAGACATAGGCCTCCTCTCTTCCGACATTTGAGGCACTTGTCGGATAGATGCAGTTCAACAGTGAACGTTGAAGCCAACAGCTGAAACAAGTTAGATGCATCACTTGGAAGCTCGTTCAGTGGGAAAGAAGGCAGCTGCATCAGTCTACAGGGAGGTGGAGGATCGCGATCGCTCGGAATTGAACCAAGATCTAGTGGATGTCTATAGTAGTAAGTATGGTAATTGCAATCTTGGAATCTGTAGCCTTCGAGATCATTTAGACGTTTGTCACATTTGAACACGGTGAGATTGTGCGGGATTATGAAGGAAAGAGAGGGAGAGCTAGGAAGAGTTAAATTGCTGATAGCTTCGCAGCTTTGGACACTTAGCTGACGTCTAATTAGTTCGTTACTAATTAGAACTTCCCCCGGCCGCAAAGAGCTCACAACTTCGAACTCTTGACCCTCCGGTACGAGCTGGATTTTTGGAAGACCTGGTTCATTGCAATCTAACTTGCACAATCCGCATCGCCGATCATCACCACTACTGTAGAACGGGAACTCAAAAGAGCCAAGATTTTTGCAGGGGAAAGACTTCGAACAAGTAGGCTTCTCTTCTTCCGCTGAATGAAGAAGAAGAGGTAGAAGAGAGAGAAGGAAGACAGCCAAAAAGGTGGTAACAGCCATTTCTAGACTCCCAACGTAAGAAAATGGAAGCAGATACAAATATTTTTGCTCCATCACAAATATATTTAGATATTATCTCCTCATACACGCCAGTTGACTTGGAAAATTTGTTAGCGAAGACTTGGAGAAGTAGACTAAGCAAGCCGGGGCGCAATCAGGATTTTTCGTTGGAGAATGTAAAATTTATATCAATTCACTAAAAAAAATTATTAATAAAATAATAGTAAAAAATAGAGTACACTTAAAAAGCATACCAAATGTATTATTAAGTTTCACGAGAACCATTAAAGACTCTTTACTAGTACAACACCAAAAAAATAAGTAAATAAATACAAATTAGATATTCAAGTGTTTACAAACGAAATTACTAAATTACAACTCGATGAGGGCCGAAGATTAGTAACACTTGATAATAACCTCATTCTCAATAGTTTTGAAGATATTTTTCTTAATGTTGTAAATCAAACTATCATTCATCAATTCATCTCTCATGTGATTCCAAAGTCGAGTTTTTATTATCTTCATTACAGAAGAAACTCTTTCCACAGTAGCAATTGCAACAGACAAGAGTAAGACCAATTTCATTAGCAAGTACATCAAAGGATATATCACATCCTTTTTCAACTCACCTAACTTCATAGCAAGTTCACCCATTCCCTTTACATCACCTGACTTTCAAGTATCTTAAGCTCTATTGGAGAAAAGTCATATGGATAAAACTGTGCAAGGAGTATCAATTTTCGCTTATTAAAAGCAAAAAAATCATCACTCGGATCGAGACATGTCATACAAATAAGCAACTTTGTAGTTACCTCATTGAAACGATTATTCGATTCACTTATTTGCAAATCAACAACAGCTAAAGACTGACTGATGCTCTTGACTCCCAAGTCTTTGCAGTCTCACTATCTATATGGTTGTCGAAGGTTCCCCTGTCTCTTTTGCCCACTCAGTCAATTTGCCCTCATTAAATAACAGGCGATAAGTCATATTGATTCCAGACAGAGAGAACACTGCTTTGCTCGTCATCTACTAACTGGCCAGCATTGATAAATCCAATGGCAGGGGGGTCATTTTCCAAAGGAATTAATCCAACGCAAGCTCTAAAGAATCACAAACCACATTGATGACCTATAAAAAGGAGCATAGGAAAACAAGAAAGTACCAACCTTTCAGCAAGCATTGCTGAACCTTCTTCAAATAATTGTTCTACGATACCAACAGCTGATAGCTTTTTTGACAGTTTACTAGCAGAATCGCGGGACTTCTTTCGGAAAAGTAAAGCTCTGAACTTGTTCTGCTTTTTGGGAGGAGGTAAAGGCTGCACAGAGTTATCAGAAGGAATATTGTCCACAACTATGCAGGTTGTATCATCTTTTAGCCCCCTTGTCCTCAATGCTTCCTACAGACTTGTGCATAATTGAAGTGTTGTAGAAGTCACTTACCGTAAAGTTGATCCAAAAGTTGGACATTTTGAGCCCATATCTGGTTATACACATATTTGGTGTGATTGTTATATGTTGGAAGCTCATGCATATGCGCAATAAACTAGGGAAATGAAACAGCACAATGAAGAGATTAATTTACCTTCACCAACTGTCTTGCAGCAAGTTCAGCAGGCAAGCCGAGGCATGATTTTGCGGCCTTCTCTGATGATAATGCATCCCAGATACCATCAGAAGCAATTATAAGCCTTCCTCCAACATTTGACAGCTTTAAGCAATCGATAAAGTTAGAGCTCAAGCCATATGGGACCACCAATAACCATCGCAGAGGTATGGACCTCAACGAAGAGGTCAGTTGGTAATTGTTAGGAGAAAAAGAAATCATAGGAAGTTACCTTCACTTGTTTAACATATGGAATTGGAACGATGAATTCTCCAACATCCACGTCTCCAATAAACCTCGAAAGGCATAAACCGCCTGGCCAACAACGGAGGGGGCCAATCTGTAAAGATCAGCAAAGTACATAAATCTTAGGACACCACGCCGGACATGATTTTCTTACACTCAATCCAAAATATGGGCCTCTGTATGTCTCACTTGAAAGATTTCATAACTAAAGAAAACTTCACCTCAACACCACCAACAAGGAGGAGGGGCTAAGTTATAAATTTTAAAGGTAAGGATTAGTAACATAGTTTTGTAACCTTCAATTAAAAAAAGTAAAGGAATTAGGGAGGGAAGGGGTGGAGTCGGTTGGAGGAAAAAAAGAAAAAAAAATATGCGTGACTTACATAAAAAGTATTGAGGTTTTTTTTTTTTTTTTTTCCGTATTTTCATCACATAAGCTTAAGCAAGGAGGAGGTAGTGACCATTTCGGTGAAAGAAAAAAAGAAAGAAGAGAAAAAAAGAGGGAAAAAGAAGAAAGAAAGCAAGAGGAAGAGGAAGAGAAAAGAAAACCAAGAGGAAGAGGAAGAGAAAAGAAAACCAAGAGGTAATCCCCATCTCTTCTCTCTCTTCATGTTAGGATTTAAGATGGAATTTTCTTGCTTACTTTTGATGAGCCATATGACTTAAAATTCATGTGAGTTTAATATGTATGTGTGTGGAATCAAGAGGTAATGGAGTATAGACTCCTGAGCCTATTCATGATCAATAACAGATTCCACAATAACTTACAAACGTGACTCCCTTTTAACCTTGATCAAAGTCAACTTATATTGACTTGAATTTGACTGGGTTTGTTAGACAATTCTACATCCCAATGTTGCCAAGGTGATGGATTAACATTAACCTGTAAATAAGTTCAACATGCCACCACCACAAATCTTTCTAGACAACGCATATCAATCACAACTTCCCCTTTTCTCTACGCAATCTCTACAGATTAGGATGTCATTAAGATTGGTTAGTTTCTAGACCATCTCAAAATTAAATCCAATCGTATTCTTCGATGACATTGTTCAGTGTTTTCTATGCCTCATCAGCCTCAAAACGCCATTTAGCCTACAATTCATCTCCAGAACCCCTCTATTTACATTCAATTTTCTTATACAAGCGCCCTACCCTACATCCAGAATATCCAGCATCTGCATAAACATTTAACGCCTTAACTTCTGGCATCCAAGCATGCAGCAATTGCAACAGATTCGCTCTTCAAGTTTTCTGTGCAAAAACTAATTGTCAATAACCCGTCTTTTTTTATCTACCTCATGTCAGGTTTGTTGGAGACTACTTGGTAAATTGTTACATTAGTTAATCTTGCATTTCTTAACCCGTAGGTTGACCTAACGGTTAACTGTAATTTAACTTTTCTTGCGTGCTTGGAACCACTTTTCTTGATGTAATTAGAACTAGGATTGTCCTTCTTTGATGCTTGGTAGCACTTGGCTGAAATTTCAAAAGGAGGAGTTCCTCTCAGCTTCCTAGCTTATAGAGCATGTTGGCTAGTTCTAGAGCTGAAATAGGTTTAATAACACTCAAATAATTAGTTTTAGGGATGCTAAAGAGATCTGCATTTTCAGTAGATTACAAGAGGAAACAACAGCAGAGAAATAGAGCAGAAACAGGGAAAATGGACTGGTTTTTTCACTGATTCATCCTTCAGTTCTTACACAAAAATTTCAGCACTACTCACATTCTAGAACCTCCTTTTAGCACTAATAACAAGCTAACATGTGGCCTACATGCAATACACAAGTTAACTAAACCCAATAATCTCACAAAAGACACAACCAAGGTTAACAGAGCTAACTAGGTAACACTAACAAGCTAGGACCGCACATTACATTTCAACAGAGCAGAAGAATGGCTGATGCTATTGACTCCTTCATGTAAATGCAAGGCTATACCAAATGAATTTTAGGTGTATGATGATAACTGCTGATGGCCAACTGCCACTTTCGCTTACGGTGATTCTTTGCTTCTTATCACTCGCAGCAGTGAACTGATTGATTTGCATTCAATTGTTTATTGTGGAGTTTAAGTTCAAGCTTCTCATGACTACAAACTTAGTACTCGATTTTCTTATTGCCTCTTCTTACATTGTTTCTTCCCAATATGTTTGGGTATAATTTAATTTAACGTGCCAGTTGACCTCGATTATGCACGTGTTGAGGAAGACTGGTAGAAACCAAGTGAAGCAAGAGCCAAATAGAGGCCTTGTGGTTCATATCATAGAGTGATCTTGTTTGAAACGGGACACTCAAAGACCCTACATAATCTATATCTATATATATATATACAGCTTAAGATGTCTCTCAAAATTTTGACACATAAGCTTTTAGACCTCTTCTCTTTACGACACATCAGCTTTTGTTATTCCTTTCCTTGTGCCAAATCAGCTACAACTTACATTCTGAGAGTCCCCCAGTTTGCTAGGACTCTTCTTTTAACAAACAGTTTTATGTGTAATTTTAACTTAATGTCCTAATCAATGACAAAAACCTCGTGAGTCAATCTAATCTTATCAACTACGAAACTATGGTCTATCCTTTCTTTTTCTTGGTTTCTCTCCATCTTCACGAATGAGTTGTCACACTCGGCAGACCACCATGACGGTAAACTCAATCTCTTTCTCTTTCTTTTTCTTTAATTGCTACATTGGTCCTTAAAGCATTGCACATCTCAGGGTGAAAAAATATATGTAGAGGGAGACAAATGTCGGCAAATAGGTATGATTGTGGCACGTAATTCACTGACAGAACCATTCAGGTAAGCAAACCCCATCAGTTTGGGTGTCAAGAGCCTTCTACTTCCAATTCTACAGTATTGCTCTCCTTTGATTATTTTCCCTTTTATCCCGCAGGAAGTGCCTTCTTCACTTGGGCCTCCATCAAAGTGTTTCCCTGCATATGTAATGTTCGTAAGTCATTTACCCCTAATTATTCTTATTCTTGCCGTAGTTCATACAACCTTCTTATGATTGCATACGAATATGTGATTAATATTACCCAGATTTTTGCTACCCGCCAATTACGTACCGAATAGCAGTTGAGATGGGATTATAAAATAGGAAGTTAGCCTTCACGTTTTCAAAAAAGAATCGTCAATGGGTCTGAAAGTTAGCTAATGTGTTTTTATAATTGATTTGCAGTTATTTGTATCATTACTGTATAATAAAAAAGTAAAACTTACCAACAAATACCTATGAATAGGAGAACTAATGTCATCTTGCTCAAAGGATATCTCATTGTCAACGTGACTTACTAAAATTTGACGTGTACATTTAAAATATTATGAGGTTATAATTCGCAATATACATCATTCTAGGTATTTATCACTAAAATGTGTATGTTAAGAATTTTAGATTTGGCGATAATTTTTTTTTGAAAGATTTGCAAAAACAAAAGATTGTCCTATCCAAAAAGATGTGCTCAAGTTTAAACCACCTTTCGACCATAATAGTACATCTATAAAGTTCTACCTCTAAATGGATGCTATAAAAAGCATGAGATGCTGTGAAAAACGGGATAAATGACACAATGAAGTTCATTAATATTGCAATAGAATTTACGGTTGTTATTATGACTCCCAAATGAGTCTGTAATTATGTAAGCATTTTCTTTTGTACCCCTTTACGCGTGAAATATATATATATATATATACACACACACACACCACAAGGATCCCTTACGATAAAATTATAAAATAGCATCGATTAAAGAGTATTTTATGGGACATTAGGACTTGAAAAAAATCAACAATATGGTTTTAATAATACATTCGAAAAATGGTATTAGTGATTCAGGTCAATTATTATGTAAATTATATGTTTAACTTTTTGTTGTTGGCTTCTCAGCCTTTCTTTACACTTTTCAGATTTTAGTTCAATTCAATACTCCATAACTGTTTATTGTAAAACTTTCTATTAGGCTTAAAAGTAGTATTGGAATATTCTAGACATAGATATATGAATACAGCTGAATATGCGTTCGGATCTACTTTGGCTTTTATTTATACAATTTGCAACCTAAGTATGAGGTTTTCTATGTAATTACTCTTACCTATGCTATCACAAATCTTTATTTATATGAAATCTTTAGCAAGAAGCAAAAAGATAAAAAGAGAAATGTTTGAAATAGTCATGCCTTGATGTATGCATACTATCAGTTAGGCAATAAAAGATTGAACCAAACCTAGCATTTATGTTCACAAGAACCCAAGCCAATGTAAGAAACATCAACAGCTAATAATTAAGAGCCTAAAGTTTTACAAGTTTGGTAACATGTTAATATGTATGAGTAGATTTTAGATATCGTCAAAGGCATGTAATATACTTTTCATGGGTTTTATTGTTGTTAAGGCAACCTGAGGAGAATATAATATCAAATTCCTTATAAACATTTAGGTGGTAAAAGGTAAGGAGCAATTGTCAATTCTCTCGATTCAAAATAAAGTAGATGGCAATAAAAAAATATTGAGTCTAACCTTCAGCCACCTATTATCAGATTTAAATATATATTGTTGGGTTGACAAAAGACATAACCAGTTATTAGAAAGAGATAGGGTAATAAAATCTATTTGTTAAAATTATATGCTTGCTCCGTGTGTGTGTGTGTGTGTGTGTGCGGTTGTATTGGTAAAATTGAATGCTTTAGAGCCTCTTATATTTTGCTTCTCCGGTCTTCGTTTGTTGCTCTAAAACCCCCACACCACTGTTGCTAAAAGTTACGAAAGAATAGTAATAGAGTGATTGTAAAGACTCTTCTAAAATATTTGTAATTTATATATTCAAAATGTTTAGTACTTATAATTTTTTTTTACTGCCTGCTGTCATGGATTAAATTTAGTGGCCGGGTTAAGAAAGATGTTGGATTCACAACACACTAATCTGGATTGCTTAAAGAAAAGAGAATAATAAAATCCGTTGATTAAAAGAATTGAGAAGGTAGACTGAGGGCTTGAGTGATTGTATCAAATGATCGAGTCATTTGAAGTGTTAGCATATTGAAACCTTGACCAAGCATATCAATTATGTTCTAGCTATTTTGAAGAATATAACATAAACTATGCTCCGAACGCAATTAAGTTTTTTGAATATTTCGAGACTATTTATCTGTTGTACTTGGTAAGTCATCCTGTCATTAACTATTGACTTATTGCTATATATTTAATTGCAATGTCTGTCGTATATTTCATTCTAAAATAATAAAATCAAAGAAGGCTTAGAAACTCCTACTGACTTAAAATAGAGTAGCATTTGCTCTATTGAGATTGCTAAAAGTAACTTTTGAATAAATCTTATGTTTTCGTAAGCTTTTTCGTAAGTTTGTAGTCTCATGCACTAATCTTTATGTCTAACATGTTACACTTGATTTAGAACCAATTCTTTTTAAAATTAATTTACAAGAGATAATTGAATTTGTTCGTGTGCGCGCTTGTGTCTATACATAAAATATATTGGGATAAATAGTTTCAATCAGAATAAGTTTGAAAAATAAAAGAAAATGTAAAGTAAATGCGATCTAAGACAATTTTTAACTCAATTATGAAATTACGACTTTTAATGCTAGCAAAAAATGTAGGTAGACGTGGCACCGGCAGTAAAGGTGCAATTCATGTTGCACATGGTACGAACTGATCTAAAAAGTACATATAATATTTTACTTCTCTTAAAAGAATATATAAGGTGTAACTAAAGGATATGTTTTGATTTGCCAATATTTTACACAAAAAGAAAGAAAGAGAAAAAAGTGAAACTAAAGCTACACCATTTTTCGTTAAGTCCATACCCTTTAGTCACTAAAAGAGGTAATTAGGCCTGTCATTATATAAAATCTGTAAATACTCTTTACTGGATTCTGGTATAAACAATTAATGACTATAAAAGAAATAAAAAAACAATATGTTGATGAAATTTGTCATATATCTTTTTTTCCTTGGTAGTAATTTTTGATGATAAAATTGTCAATAACCAAAGTTTGAGCTTAAAGGTTCTATTTGTTTTCCTACGATACTTATATACGAGGGAGTGGATTAATTTATTGGAGAAACGTACATGCTTGAATAATGTTAACTATTATGTCTAAGATATATAAATGAATTTACTCATTTTGCCTTTGAAATTAACTATCTTTCTGTCTTTTGGAATAACTGAATAGGCTATATCAAAATATATAATAAGCATTAAAATTGAATTGTATCGCTTAAGCATTAAAATTGAATTGTATCGCGTCCCGTGCATTTGCACGGGCATATTAGCTAGTATAATTACCAAAATGAAAGACTTTATTTACGATGAAGAATGGGCTACGTTTTACGGTAACTGTTAAGCCTACTGCTCTTCAGCACCACAACAACAACAGAGACGTAAATACCCTTCTAAACAACTAAAGGATCGCCATATTGGATATCTCTGTGGCAGAAGAATCTGCTCTTGATCGCAGTGGAGAAGATAAAACAGGCTTTGGGGGTATCTGCAAAGACTGTAAGCTCCCTTCTAACATCTCCACCACCCTAGTAATTGATGGGCGACTTGACGGGACGGTTTGTATGCACCATAAGCTCACTATCACCATCTTCCTTGCCGTTTCGTTTTCCACCTCACTTGTTATACCATTATGCACACCAAGTTCACTTGATTCAAGGTGGTTGTATATCCAGTCGGGAAAGTACATTTCACTTGAATGGTCAACTTCAGGCTTGATCTTGTTCCTCCCTCCAACCATTTCTAGAACCATCATGCCGTAGCTGTATACATCTGACTTGTGAGACACCCCTCCAAAGTTCCTACAAAATACTTCCGGAGCAATATACCCGACAGTACCTCTTGCATTCAACATTGATACGACACTCTCTTTTCGGGGACATAGTTTTGCAAGGCCAAAGTCGGAAATCTTTGGGCAGAAGTCCTCATCTAGAAGGATGTTGTGAGGCTTTATGTCCAAATGCAAAATTCTCGTGTTACAACCACGGTGCAAGTACTCTAATCCTCGAGCAATGCCTATTGCAATTTGGGACAGTTTTTCCCACCCCAGTTGGCAGTCTGTTAAGGAACTGCCTACATATACAAATTTCTCAAGGGATCCGTTTGGCATGAATTCGTAAATGAGAGCTCTCTTGTGACCCTCAAATACGAAACCTAAAAGAGTTACAACGTTAACATGGGAAGTCCGACTAATACTTGCAACCTCATTTATAAACTCTTCTCCCTTACCTTCCGATTTATTTAAAACCTTGACCGCCACATGACTGCCATCACGTAACTTTCCTCTGTATACACAACCATAACCTCCTTGGCCTAATTTAACTTTGAACGAGTTGGTTATCGTCTTCACATCTGAGTAATGGTACCTTTTCGGTGCAAGGGACCCATAGCTCTTGAGAAAGGCTTCCACGTCGCGATAGTTTCCTGTCTTGCTCCATACCATTAATTTACCAGGTGCAGATCTCCATTTGAAGGTAGTGACTATAATTATGAAAATGGCAATTACCGCAACCGAAAGTGCTGCAGACAGTCAAGGCAAAAACTGAGTTATGAAACACGAGAACCACTGCAATGCAAACAAACAAAATTCTGGAGCCCGCCAGCCACAAACCACAAATAGAGAATGGGATATAAGTTACCTACCTATAGTGTATAGCAGTTGTTTCTTATTAGAACAACTTATGAGTAAGGAAACATCAAAAGCAATCCCACGGCAAAACTTAAACTACACATCTTCAGATTCTAGGGAGCAATATACTATAAGTGAAAATTTCTCAAATTCTTTTACAGTATATTAAAAAATAATTATACATGGGACTTACAGAATATTTGATTAACCTAGAGAGAGATGCATTGTAATCTGGAAAGGATTCAACCAATTATTTGACCTTAGCTAGCTGAAAGAGATATACAGCACATAGGTTTTCAAGAGAAATAAGTAGTTTACTTGACAGGACTCTATTCTCTTGGAGAGTTCGACTAAAGCAAAGTCATCCCAAACTCAACAGATGAAAATCCTTTCAGAGGGGCATATGTCAAAGATCTAGATACAGAATATGTTACTTACACCTTAGGGAAAAAATGGGCAGCTTACTCTAGTGAAACAGGGTTAGTTTTACACTAAACCCTATACTTAGGGGTTAGTTGCACCCAGCACCCCGTAATTCTAATTTTGGCACCCAGCACCAAAATCTTTAAAATTTTGGTATTCAGCACCAAATGATGGTCAAGCTGGCCTTTGACCATACGTCTGTTACTTTTTAAGGGGCAAAATGGTCTTTTTACTTGTTATATCCACATTTCGTCCACGTCAGCTCCAAATGACCACAATAATTAACATCAGACCCTCCACGTCATTTCCTCACCCTTTTTCTCTCCCAAACTATTCATCTTCCCAACCAATATCGAAACGCGCGGCCAACTCCTCCGACCGAAACAACTGCCTGACGAGCCATCGCCTCTGACCGAAGCCACTGCCCAGTGTGCCACCATCCCCGCCACCACTCTCCCCGTCATCACGACCCGCCACAGTCGGCCACCCACAACCAGCCATAACTACCCACAACCACCAATCATGAAACCCACAGCACCCCCTCCAATTGAATCGCGATCACCAATGCCTATTGTTGATGACCGCCACCTCTACCACAAATCCTTCACCCACGACCACCCACAACAACCAAGCCCCCCCCCACCCACCCTCACCACCCCCAACCGCATGACGACCACCAATAACCGGCGTTCGACCAACAGTGACCATTCAATGAACCATTATCGCCTCCAACCTAACGACCATCAACCACTCCCCCTGCCTACCGCCGTAATCACAACATACCCAATCACGCCATCACTCGATCTCCCCATCGATCTCCGGCGAGCCCAATCAGCCACTGCACAACATCATCACCACATAATCAGTGGTCCAAATCGAGGGTGAGAGTGACAAGTCAGGCTAGGTGAAGAGGGCGTGGGGCAACGCTGGACGCCAAAGATCGCGGCGATGCTAGAGGTGGGTTCTTGGTGCACGGTGGTTGGGGGCACTGAGAGAAATAGAGGAGAGAGAGAGAGAGAGAAAGAAGATAGAGAGAGAGAGAGGAAAGAGAGAGAAAATAGGGAAGAGAGAAATGACGTTGGGCTTAGGGGGTTGGAGCTGACTAGGATTTCATGGATGAAAATACCATTTTGCCCATAAAATTTTAACAGACGTCTGGTCAAAGGCCATTTTGACCGTCAATTGGTGTTAGATACCAAGTTTTTTAAATTGTTGGTGCCGGGTGCCAATTTTAAAACTACGGGGTGCTAGGTGCAACTGACCCCTAAGTATAGGGTGTAGCGTAAAATTAACCCAGTGAAACATACGGGCTAGACGGCATGTAGCATGAGGCCTTTCAAGACAAAAACACTTGCATAAACTCCAATCAAACCCACAATGGCCACCACTTGCCTCACACACATGCGATCCCTAGTCTTTCAGTTCAACACGAACACCCTTGTCAACAACTCTTCGTACTCATCACCACCAACATCACCCTCCATTCGATCCACCAGCTCCACCGTGTTAGTATGACACACTCCCAATGCATCACTAAGGATGGTATCACTCGCCAACATAGCCAAATCCCAACCACCACCTGTTGAGAGTTAATCTTGATGCAATGAATTGGGACACAATGCGGAAAAATCAAGACATGCATAAACAAAGAGAAGCTGAAAAGTGAAAGGTTAGGGGATACTTATTACCTATGAGTGATTAAATAAGGTGATGAAAAGTAACAGGTTATAGGAGTAATCTTTAGGATATGAATGAGTCTTTAAATGTCTTTCGATGTAATAATATAAATAGGTGCATGACCTAGTCATTTGGTAGAGTAATGTAATTGAAAAAGATAAATGTAAGGACATCAATCTAAAAGAGAGTGAGTGAGCTTATGAATGGAAGTGTTGATTGAGTAGAGAAAAATATTCAAGAGTGTTTCTCCTCTCCACTTCCTCCTCCTCTTCCATAATACAGTATTTCTGTTGCATCTCTTTTATATTGTGCCTATCACGCAATAAAGTGGTATCAGAGTAGAGGTTCTAATGGCGGCAACAACTGGAGCATTTCCTTTTCCAAAGCTCGTGAAAGACAACTATGAAAGGTGGAGCATCCAAATGAAAACATTTCTTAGTGGTCAAGACGTTTCGGAGGCCATAGAAGAAGAATATGAGAAATCGAAAAACTTGGTCAGTTCTAGCCAAGCCGTGAAGAAGGCTGCCAAAGAAGCCCGGGTGAAAGATCAAAAGGCTTTTTCACTCATCCAACTTGGCGTCGATGACAATGTTTTTCAGAAGATTGAGCAGGCTACCACCGCAAAGAAAGCATGAGATATTTTGGAGAATGCTTTCAAGGGCATCGACAAGGTGAAAATTGTGCGGCTCCAAAGCCTTCAAGGTGAATTTGAGTCTTTACATATTAAAGACTCCTAGATGTTTTTCAACTACATTTCGAGAGTTTTCTCAGTTGTGAACCAACTTGAGAAAAATGGTGAAGAAATTGAAGATAGTCGGGTGGTCGAGAAGATCCTTCGATCTCTCGATCTAAAATTCGATCATGTCGTTGTTGCCATCGAGGAGTCCAACGACATCGACACTATGACAATTGATGGGCTCTTAGGAAAATTTTAAGTCCATGAGGACAAGATCAAAAGAAGGAACAAAGAGCCTATCGAGCAAGCTCTTTAGGCCGTGGTGAATTTTAACAAGAGAAAAGATGATGCCGATAAGAATCAAGGTGGTTGAGGCAGAGGCTGTGGATGAGGTCGTGGTCGAGGTCATGGCAGAGGCCATGGTGGACAAACTCAGTACAACAATAATGAATCAAGTTCGGAATTTCGTCCATCGAGTGGACAAGGTTGAGGAAGAGGTGGCTATTACCAATGCAAAACAAGAAATTAAGATGTTGAATGTTTCACATGTCATCGATACGGACACTCTTGGGAGCGTCGAGACGTTCCAAAGGAAGAAAATGTGAATGCCCACTATGCAGAAGAAACTAAGGTGGGTAATGACACGGTCATGTTGGCACACGAGGATCAAAAGAAGAAAAAGAGAGTTCTTAGTATGTCGATACCGACGCCAGCAATCACATGTGCGGCTACAAACACATGTTCATCGAGATGGATGAATCAGTGACGGAAAACATCATTTTTTGAGACATGTCCAAAATTCATGTCAAAGGTAAAGGCAAAATTTTGATCAAATTGAAGAATGAAGGCCATCTGTTCATCTCAAATGTCTACTATGCTCCGGAGATGAAGGCAAACATTTTAAGCATGGGCCAACAGTTGGAGAAAGGTTACGACATCGATATGAAAGACAAAAATCTTTATTTGAAAGATGACAAATGGAGCTTTATAGCTCGCATTCTGATGTCGAGCAATAGAATGTTCTTGATGAATATCCATCATGATGTACCGAGTTTGAAAGCATGTTTTGATAACCAGTCTTGGTTATGGCATTTGAGACTTGAACATCTCAATGTTAGAGGTTTAAAATTGCTATCGACGAAGAACATGGTGAAGGGATTGCCATCGATAGACTAGCCAGACCAACTCTGCAAGGGTTTTCTTGTCGAGAAGCAACATCGATAGAGTTTCCCAAATAAATTGATATCAAGAGCAAAGCCCCCATTGGAGCTGATATACACTGACGTGTGTGGTCCAATCGATCTAGCATCTCTTGGTAAGAACAGATACTTTTTACTGTTCATCGATGACTTTAGTAGGAAGACTTGGGTTTATTTTCTCAAGTAGAAGCCAAAGGTATAAGATCAAGAAAATGAGATCTGATCAAGGATGAGAGTTCACATCTAAAGAGTTCAAGCCATTCTCTGAAGAGAATGGCATCCTTCGACCGCTTACCATTCCATATTCACCCCAACAGAACAGAGTACATGGTGGAAAGGAAGAACCGATTGATAGTGAATATGACTTGAAGCGTGTTGAAGAGTAAGAATTTGCCCGAGGAATTTTTTGGCTGAAGCAGTCAATTGTTTTTTCTATCTATCCAATCGATGTCCAATGAGCAGTGTGTAGAATCAAACACCACAAGAAGCTTGGGGTGGGTTTAAGCCAAGTGTGTCCCACTTGAAAGTGTTTAGAAGCATCGCATATATGCATGTTCCTGATCAGCAAAAGAAGAAGCTCGATGACAAAAGTTAGAAGTTCATCTTCATCAGTTACAGTCAACAGTCAAAAGGGTACAAATTATACAACCCTATTGAAAATAAGATGAAACTCAGTCGAGATGTGACTTTCGATGAGAAGAGCTCGTGGGGCTGGACTAATCGAGTTTTTATCCAATTGGTACGGACAGAAAAGAAGTAAAAGAAAAGCCGATGGAACCTATGACTCCCTCGAGTCCCGTGTCTCTGACACAATCAAGTCCAACGTCATCATCAGTCGATAGTCATGTCAAGACAGGACCACAAGGCAAGAGATCTCTTGAGGAGATTTATGACTTAAATCAGAACCAAAATATGTTATGTCTCTTTGCCGATACTGAGCCAATCGATTTTGATGAGGCATCGAGAGGTAAAAAGTGGAGGAAGGCCATGAATGAAGAGACCGATGCCACTGAAAAGAATGATACTTGGGAGCTGACCACTCTTAAACCGAGAAAGAAGCCCATCGGTGTAAAATGGGTCTATAAGGTGAAGAAAATTCCAAAGGCGAGGTTGAGAGATACAAAGCAAGCTTGTTGTCAAAAGATACAAGCAAAGAGGGCTGGAATCGACTATGATGAAGTCTTCACCCCAGTCGCTCGATTAGAAACGATACTATTGTTGATATCTCTAGCAGCTCTAAACAAGTGAAAGATCCATCAAATGGACGTGAAATCAATCTTCCTTAATGGTTTTCTTGATGAAGAAGTCTATATTGAACAATCCAAAGGATATGTTATCTCAGGCCATGAAGATAAAGTGTTAAAGTTGAAGAAGGCCTTGTATGGGTTGAAGCAAGCCCCAATGGCATGGAACAGTTGCATCGACAAGTACTTTTAAGAGAGAGGCTTTAAAAAGTGCCCACATGAGCATGCACTCTACGTCAAAATTAATGAAAAAGGTGGCATCTTGATAGTATGTTTATATGTCGATGACCTAATTTTTAAAGGCAACGATGCAAAGATGTTTGATCATTTCAAGAAGGAAATAGGCAAGGAGTTTGAAATGACTGACATCGACTTGATGTAATACTATCTTGGGATCAAATTAAAGCAAAGAGATGATGGAACTTTCATCTCACAAGAGGCATGTGCGAAATAAGTATTGAAGAGGTTCAATATGAAAAATTGCAACCCAATCAATATCTTCATCGAGATGGAAAAGAAGTTGTTGAGATACATCAAAGGAGGTCCAGTCGATATAACCTTGTTCAAAATCTTGGTTCGAAGTTTGAGGTACTTGACGTGTACTAGGCTTGACATTCTATATGCAGTCGGTCTTGTTAGTCGATATATGGAGAATCCGACAACTTATCACTTCAAAGTGGAGAAAATGATACTTCGGTACCTTAAAGGTACTATTGATCTTGGCATATTTTATCATGCATCATGTGATATGAAATTAGTGGGATATGATAGTGATTGGGCTAAAGAAAGTACAAGTGGATTCATTTTCTATTTTGGTAGAGCAGCATTCACATGGACATCAAAGAAGCAATCGATTGTGACTCTATCGACATATGAAGCCGAATATGTGGCTGCAACATTGACTGTTTGCCATGCAATATGGCTAAAAAAATTTCTTAAGGAGCTCAATTTTAATCAAGATGAATCGATACAAACTTATGTCGATAACAAGTCAGTCATAGCTCTTGCTAAGAATCCAATCTTTCATGATCGAAGCAAGCACATCGATACACGGTATCATTTTATCCCTGAGAGATTGCTAAGAAAGAAGTTCAAGTCAAGTTTGTGAAGTCCGAAGATCAAGTTACGGATATCTTCACAAAGCCCCTAAAGAGATAAGTCTTTGAGAAGATAAGGAATCGACTTGGAATGAGAGAATCAAGCTTAAGGGGGCGTGTTGAGAGTTAATCCTAATCCAATGAATTGGAACACTTGATGTGGAAGAATCAACACATGCATAAATAAAGAGAAGCTGAAAAGTGAAAGGTTAGGAGAGTTCTTATAACCTATGAATGATTAAATAAGGAGATGAAAAGTGAAAGGTTAGGGGAGTTATCTTTAGGATATGAATGAGTCTTTCTATCTAATAATATAAATAGATGCATCACATAGTCATTTGGTAGAGCAATGTAATTGAAAAGTGTAATGCAAAAAGATCAATCTGAGAGAGAGCGAGTGAGTTTATGAATAAAAGTGTTGACTGAGTAGAGACAAAATATTAAAGAGTGTTTATACTCTCCACTTCCTCCTCATCTTCCATAATACTCTAAGTATTCCAGTTGCGTCTCCTTTATATTGTACCCATCACGCAACACCACCATCACAGTCAGTCTAATACTTCAAAAGCTCCTCAGGCAACAGCGTGGAACAGTCGGACAATAGAGTAAGGTTTAAAAAACCGCCCAGGACAAACTTATCAGACTCAAGTGATATGTTCCAAACTTGTCGAAAGCAGCCAGATTGAGTGGGCTCAACGACGGGATTGCATACTTGAAGGGAGCATCGGATAATATGATTAGTTTCAGGTATGCGTAGTTGGTGCAAGTAGCTGAAATCCAAGATACCCATAAAAAGGGTTCTTGAAGGCATTGGATGTAGAATAGGTAAGTTATGTCATGTGTGCACTGGTATTTGGGCATTCATGCTTCAAACAATGGATCCACACAGAAACCTTTTTCTGATCACCAAAAGAAGTTAATATATAAATGTTCAAGTATGCGATAATGGTGAGAAACCTAGCTATTTTGATTCTTATGGAGATGCTGAAATGTCGAAAGGGCTAGCCTAGCACATAAGACTGCACATTGGTAGATCTAGAAGGATTGACTACACTCCCCTTCTATTGCATTATGGTGAAGTTGCAGATAATATAGATGACATAGTGCAGAAGGACCAAGAAAAGCCAGAAATGAGAGGAGAGGGAGGGACTACTACTAGTCGTGACTTGTGACTAAACATGGATTGACTTGACTTGAAGCACTCTGATGGGATTATTGCCAACATTCACAGAGCAATGAAATTCGTTAAACCAGTCATACAAATTTTACCATGTTATTTATTTTTATATAAGAAAATTGTTTAGCAAATGAATACATAGATATAGATCAATCAGACATGCAATCTTTTCTTCAACCAATTCATTTATTTATTATACCAGTTCAACTTAAACGTACAAATAAGTACATATATAGATGTATCTGTTAGAAACAACAAACCCCCCTAAATTGCTATTGGTTGAATTGGTGATTATCTTAATTGGTAAGAAAAGTCATGGTGCACATCTAGCTAAGGAGAAAATGGATGACAAAGCTCCACATGTTGCATAATGAAACATAGATAAGCGCCAACCGTTTGTGGCTGGTAAATGAAAGCTTCAGCATGAAGCTTTGACATCTCATAGTTATCAAAGGACATGGGATACAAGTAGCTAACAAAGTAAGGCGGTTACCACTATTATAAATAGTATCTAAGTACGATGTATTCTAATGACTGAGAGGATAAGGAAAAGCAGCAGCTTATTTAGATTGTGTTACTAGCTGAAGCTAGTAATGATAAAGAAAATATTTTTATGAGTGCTTTTGTATTATAACTTTGTGTGAGAATTTCTTTCAGACAAACTTTATTATCAATATATATTGTTGTTTGAGTTATATTTGTGAGCCCATTACGCTTCCAACAAGTGGTATCAGAGCCAAAGGTTCGTGCCTACATTTCAAGAAAGTGAAGATATGGCCAACATAATTCAGCCTCAATCCCAAATTAACAAAGACTAATTATGGGAACTGGAGCATCCAAATGAAGGTCTACGAGGCTCAAAAGATTTATGGGAGATTGTTAAAGACATGTACACTGAGGCCGCAGATGTGACAGTCAAAGCAACTTTATCAAATACCCAGAAGATGACGCTAAACGAATCACACAAGAAGATCAGAAGGCCTTGTTCTTAATGTTCAAAGAGTTGACGAATCAACCTTTGAAAAGATTTCAGACGCGAAGACATCAAAGCATGCGTGGGAGATTCTGCAGAAATCTCTACAAGGAGATGAAAATGCTAAAAAGGTATGGCCAATCACTAAGAGCTGAATTTGAGACGTTAAAAATGAAAATTTTAGAAAATATTAATGATTGATACCAAGGAAGTGGTTTGCAGTCGACGTGGAGGTGCCACAAGAAATGCAGTCTGAGTCAGATGCCAAGGATGCTGATATGTGACACGACAAGGATGGAGCAAGGGCAGAGACCAAGGACTTCCCAGACAGAGCCTGAGGATGGTAGTGCTGCGAGGGTGATGGCGTGGGGTGAATACACGACGACAGTTATAGTCCAATGCTTAGGTCCAGAGTTAAGGTCCAGCGTTAGAGTTTCGTGTGTTTCTCTCTCTAAAATTCTAGAAAGTGAAAGTGAGAATGAGTTATGTACTTCTGAAAGTCTGAAGTCCTCTGAATGAATTCTCAAGCCCCTTAATTATAGGGGTTGAGATGATGATATCATCAACCGACAAGTGACGCTCCCTAGGAGTGACACGTCACCGATGGGCCCATTGGTGCTGGTGCTCCACAGACTGCCAGATCCCATATTCACTCGGCCTGCTCCTTACAGTGTCGTTCTGTCTGTCTGGAAAGATTGGCTCACACAGCATCAATGTGGCCAAAAATCCCCCTTGATATTACCACCAGTCCAAAGCCCTTGTAGAGGGGGCGTCGTGAGATGCCAAGGATCTGGCCTCGGTGGGGAAGGCTTGACGCCCAACTGCCAGGTAGACTACGGGTGATATGCTCCAGAGACCTGCTCTCGTTTCAGAGTGACCTGGTGGTCATAGTCCCTAGAGGTGACGATGAAAATCCCCCAGTGCCGGAGCACGTAAACTATTCGTGTAAAGTCACCCTAGCAAAGATAGTGTCTTAGAGATCGAGCATGTCCCGTGGGTGATTCCTCAAGCCGAAGCACTCGAAGCCTGCCAAGGTAGCGTCCCAGAGAAGTCACATGCCTGACAGGCTGAGGTAGTGTCCGGAAGGAGTCACTTGCCCAACACACCGAGGTAGTGTCCCGGAGGAGTCTCCAACCTGACGGGCCGAGGCAATGCCTCAAAGGAGTCGCCTACCTAGCAAAAGGGGAGTTAGAGCTCCCTGGCATATATAGTGTCTTAGAGAACAAGCCTGTCCCATGGGCGAGTCTTTATGCCCAAACACTCGGAGCACACCAAGGTAGTGACTTGGAGGAGTCGCCTACCCGATGGGCCGAGGTAGCATCCCAGAGGAGTTGTCTACCTGGTAAAAAAAGATTTGGAGCTTCCTAGTGGAGATAGTGTCTTAGAGAGGGAGCCTATCCCGTGACTGAGTCCTTGTGCTGAAGCACTCGGAGCACACCAAGGTAGTGTCCCGCAGGAGGTGTCTACCCGACGGGTCGAGGTAGCATCCCAGAAGAGCCGTCTTCCTGGAAAAATGGGAGTCTTCATGCCAAAGCACTTGGAGCTCCCTAGCGGAGATGGTGTCACGAAGAATTCGCCTATCCTCGTAGGGTACTGCAACATCAGGGAGTAGGTCGAAGCTTGTTCCATGACCAAGGAAAGGTGAGCATGGTGTAGTGAAAGGATAGACCATCCTGGGGGCATGGTAGTGTGATTGAGAGCTAGGGGCACGACTGTATAAGCAGTGCAAGACATGGGCGTGACAGACTGTGTGTGGTATCGGTGGAATGGTATTGCAACAGAGAGCCTGTAGGCCCGACTGTATAAGTAACAAGGCGCATGTGTACAACGGATGTGTACGGTGCCAGGGGCACGTGACATGGAAATGGCACACGGGTGCGGCGACGGGTGTTGTGGAGTCAGGCGTTGTGCTGGGGACACATGACGCGGAGATGGCTCTCAGTGCAGCCAACTGGTGTCGCGGAGTCAGGCATCATGCTAGGGGCATGTGACGCGGAGACGGCACTCGGGTGCGGATGACTGGTGTCGTGGATTTAGGCATCATACTTGGGGCACGTGACGTGAAAATAATGCTCGAGTGGGGCAACGACTGTCTTAGAGCAAGGAGCCGCCCAAGGCATTGAGGAATTCGACCCCTATGACATTGGGGAAGTCGTCCACCCTAAAAAGTTAGGGAGGCCGACCCCCCTAAGGGGTTGAGGAGGCCGACCCCCATGACATTGGGGAAGCCGTCCACCCTAAGGAGTCAGAGAGGCCGACCCCCTATAGGGTTGAGGAGGCCGACCCCCATGTCATTGGGGAGACTGACTCCGTTGAGGAGTCCAACCGCATAACATTGAGGAGGCTGACCCCCTTGGGTGATTGGGGAGGCTGACCCCAAGAGGTTGGGGAGGCCGACCCCCTAAGGGGTTGGGGAGGCCGACCCTATGACATTGTGGAGGCCGACCCCCCTAAGGGGTTGGGGAGGCCGACCCCATGACATTGGGAAGGTCGACCCATGGACTTGGGGGAGGTCGACCCCATCACTTGAACACTTGGGATAAAAAGAAGAAAAAACATAAAGAAAGAGAACACGCACGTCACTTGAGCATGCGGTTCAAGTTGACCATTTAGAGGCGTTGAACTTTGACCATTAAAACGTTGTCGTGTCGAGATTATGGGTTGCTTAATGGAGAAGAAAAGTACATTACTTAGCGGAGAAGAGAAAGTATGCTACTTAAGGGTGCGCTTTGGATTGACCAGGTCAGTAGCGTTGAACTTTGACAGTTGAAAAGTTAACGTGTCATGAGAGAGGGACCCAAAAGCAGTCCAAAAGTACTTAGCCAAGATGGTATAGTAACAATGATTACGTCACTCGTTTGAAAACTGTGACGAACGAGATGAAAAGAAATAGAGAAACTCTTGATGATGTCAGAGTAATGGAAAAACTTATATGTTCTCTGACGCGAAAATTTGATTATGTTGTTGCTGCAATTGACTAATCAAAAGATTTGTGACAAATTTCTAATGATGATCTTGTGAGTTCTCTTCAAGCTCATGAGCAAAGAATGAATTA